>CAHIKZ030005210.1:1762500-1895000 GCA_903632075.3 Acanthosepion pharaonis
GCCGAGTTCGAATTCCAGTTGAACCCATTACATTCACCTACGTGCTAAAACCTTTGGAAAGGTATGAATCCTCCTCCCCCACCGCAGATTTGGGTAATGAGCAGGGCAGACTGAATTCTATAGCCTTGGTCTAACCACAGAAAACTGGTCTACTGCGGGGAAAAAAATCTGCTTCGTCAGTGATGTATAGAAAGATACATGATCACTTCAGCGTGTATCACGCATGGCACATAACTGATCTTCCCAGCTTTGAAAAATAGCAGGACAGATGGGTTCTTGGATGGCAGCTGGTCTACTGCAGAATCAAATGGCAACCTACTACGGGAAAAATCTGCCTCGTCAGTCATGTATTGAAAGATACATGATCGCCTCAGCGTGTAACATGCATGGCACATAACTGATCTTCCCAGCTAAGGGTAAATAGCTGTACAAACCAGGTTCTATAGCCTTGGATGGCAACTGCAGAAAGAAATGGCAGCCTACTGCAGGAAAAAAATCTGCCTCGTCAGTTATATATCGAAAGATACATGATCGCCTCAGCGTGTATCGCACATGGCACATAATTGATCTTTCCAGCTAGGGGCAAATAGCAGGACAGACCAGGTTCTATAGCCTTGGATGGTAACTGCAGAAAGAAATGGCAGCCTACTGCGTGAAAAAATCTGCCTCGTCAGTTATATATCGAAAGATACATGATCGCCTCAGCGTGTATCGCACATGGCACATAATTGATCTTCTCAGCTATGGGTAAATAGCAGGACAGACCAGGTTCTATAGCCTTGGATGGCAACTGCAGAAAGAAATGGCAGCCTACTACGGGAAAAAACTGCCTCGTCAGTTATATATCGAAAGATACATGATCGCCTCAGCGTGTATCGCACATGGCACATAATTGATCTTCCCAGCTATGGGTAAATAGCAGGACAGACCAGGTTCTATAGCCTTGGATGGTAACTGCAGAAAGAAATGGCAGCCTACTGCGTGAAAAAATCTGCCTCGTCAGTTATATATCGAAAGATACATGATCGCCTCAGCGTGTATCGCAAATGGCACATAATTGATCTTCCCAGCTAGGGGTAAATATCAGGACAGACCAGGTTCTATAGCCTTGGATGGCAACTGCAGAAAGAAATGGCAGCCTACTGCGGGAAAAATCTGCCTCGTCAGTTATATATCGAAAGATACATGATCGCCTCATCGTGTATCACGCTTGGCTCATAACTAACTGACCCAGGACGTGGATATAGTTCATCATCATATCAAAGACGCCTCATTTGGGGGCGGCGCGGGGTGGTCTTACCACTTTGCTGAGGTGCAGTCGGCGTATTCTGCAACCCCAGACGACAGAGCTAATTTTTATTGGTTGATACAAATTTCGTATATATACAATGCAAGTCGATGCGTCTTGTGCGGAGATAGGCTCTGGGGCCATTTACCCAGAGAACAATGCAATATGTCAGAAAATCTAATGAAACAGAAAATAAAGCAAAAAAAAAAACAACAAAAAAAAAACGAAGGACAGTTGGTTTCTTTTCTTGTATACTATTAAAGAGAACTTTGACAGTCGGAGATTATCTTTCTCAAGAGCACAGCTGTTGGAGACACTGGATAAGCCGGATTATGGTGTCGCCATCTGACCGCGTAAATCTGTCTTTGGTTGCCTCCTCGAATAACTGTAGTAGCGGATGTGTATTTTCTCTTTTCACTGCAGCCTATCGATATTCGGTGACATAAGTAAGTCAGATAGATGTAGATCCCGAGCTGTAAATAGAGACGACTATTGTCAAACGTAGCACTGTATTCAACACATTTGTTGTTACTTGATCTCTGTCAAGACCTATTTTTAGCGTAAAAATGCATAAAATCAAAAACACTGACGATTGAGCCATCTTACCGCTTTAAATCTGTCTTTGTTTGCTTTGTCGGATATTTTTTTATATATTAAAGTTCATCTAATAAAAAGCCAGAGAGCCATTCAAAGTAGATTTTGATTGATTTATTTTTTAAGGTTTGTCAACATTTTGCAGGTTATTTAAAAACCAGAATATATTTTTAGATCGTAAGAATTTTTTGGCGATAAAGATTTACGGATACAAGTTCTACTAATTGACTCAGAGACGAGGATTCATACCCTTTACTAAGTGAATATAACGAATCCGGCTGGAATTGGAACGCGGTTCTCCTACTTTCAATTCGAGCCGTTATCCTATACACCACCCGCACACCAAGTTTACAGCTTCTTGTATTCCCAGTCGGTTACCCATCTAGCCAGGCTCGACCTTGCTTAACTTAAGTGATCGGACGCACGCATATAGGTGTTTCAACGTCGTATGGTTATGAATGACGACATGGTAGGGAGTAAATGTTGGATTGGTTGATTTTGTTTAGCGGCATATCAACATCTATATGGGTCATTTAATACCGAAAGCTAAATATTTTGAACGCAATTGTATGCCTTCAACTGCATATATTTTATACAAAATTTTTATACGTTATATATAGATATAGATATATATTTTGTAGATAAAAAGGTGTTGTTAATTTTTTAAAAAACGTATTGCTGGTATTTTCGCTACAAAATGTATTGTCACTAATTTTACCATATATATATATATATATATATATATATATATATATATATATATATATATATATATCCGTGGAAATCTTTTCCTTTTTTCAGTGTATATTTTAAATTAGGTCAACATGTCTACACCTCAATATATCTTTTATACAACTAAGATAAATCCCTTTCTTTCATTTTCAAGTTTTAAATATTTTCACTGTTCTCTACTCCCAATTTGAATACATACACTTTCTTTCCCTCCTCTTCTCCAATTTTAAATCTGCATATTTAACATCATTTTTGTTTTTTAAACTTGGTTAAATTTTACCCATTTATATTGTATATATGAAAGGAGTCGGTCTGATGAGTTGAGATCGAACTCTCTATTTTAACGAAATAAATATTGCCATAGTCTTTTAAGAGTTCGTTTTCTTTATAATTATAACTATTGTTCTGTTTTTGATATTGAGGTCTCCTGGATCTATATCCTTTTGGAATTATCCATACGGATTACGAAAGATTATCATTATATATATATATATATATATATATATATATATATATATATATATATATATATATATATATATATAATTTATATTAAATATAAATTATTTTTATAATTTTAAAAATTTTTGTATTGATTGCCATTTTGCTATAAAAATGTATTATTTATTTTCCTATAAAATGTATTGTTGGTCATTTTATTATTAAAATATATAGTGGGTAATTTTATTATAAAAATGAACTGTTTATTTTTGCTTGATAGTTCACTGTTTGCCCACAGCTAGGGCCCTAACAGGTACTACCACCCTGGAACAACAACAATTAAGAGGTGGTTCCATGCCGCTCAAAACCTTCACTCTCCTTGATCGTCATACGCAGAACGGGTAGGAAGGGAAGATTATGAGAATAACTAGAAGGGATAACGATTGATGTTTGCATTTAACAGATTAAGATTGCAGTTTTCAGGGAGAAACTGCTATTCACAGAGTAGTAGCTCATAGGGAAAAAAAAACTAAACTTTTTTTCTTTTATTGGGCATATAGGGAAATGAGATTGATTCAGTTCCGTGGAAGTGGCATAAATGTAAAAGACCTTTTAGGCGATAATGTATCTTCCGATACATGAATGACGAAGCAATTTTTTCCCGCAGTAGGTTGCCATTTCTTTCTGCAGTAGACCAGTTGCCGTACAAGGCTATAGAACCCGGCCCGTCCTGCTATTTGCACATAGCTGGTGGAAGAAGAGGATTGTAAGTGAATAGAATGGATTTGGCTGGAACTTGAACGCGGCTCTCTGATTCCTCAACGCGAGTCGCTATCCATTACTCCACCGTATCAATCCGACCATTTTCCAACAATAGATTAGACATTAGGATAGAGTTGCCGTGGGGTTTGTGACGTTGCGTCGATGAGAAAGAGAGGAGATTTGTTCATACTTGATCTCAAGTAAAATTTATCAAGTTTTCTTTTTGTCTTAGTTTTAAAATGTATATAATAAACGAACCCGGAACGACTACTGGAGTATTTATTTGTTCTGGGTGTTAACTGGTTTTACGACATGTCAGCTCTTGTTGACATATCGAGATCTTTGTATGCAATTACCCACATGCACAAATTCACTGAAATCCTGGCGATCCCACTGAGGATTAAGCGTCCACAGCTCTCAACACGCTAAGCGTCACTGCTGGGGTTTTCCTACCAAGTCGGTTTTTACAGGATGTTGTTGCTGAACCCATATCCAGCCTGTTTTGAATAAATGCTCTGCTTATAATAAACAGTATTAACAACATTTACTGGCCTGAATGTACGAGAAATTTTCATAGAAAATATGGGTTCTCCGACAGGAATCGAACCTGTATCCTATACGGAACCGTCATATAGCCTGACGTGCTTTTACCGATTGAGCCACAGAGGAGCGTTTCGGTTAACGACTTCGATTTTACTGTTTTCAAACTACAATTCTCCATGATTTTCTCACGTATATTCATATCTGCTCAATGCGTATCCAAATGTAAACAAATGACGTCACACATTATGAAATGGACAAAACATAAAAAAATGTCTTAAAATAATTGTCGGATTAGCAGGTAATTTTTATTTTTTCAGTAGGTAATTTTTATTTTATTTTATCTTAATTGTCGGATTTTACGTTTTTTCGCGCATTCATTTCAAACTTCGCATATTGCGGAGTAATTAAGACAAGTGAAGCATCCGCGCCGCATGAGAACTCGAGGCAAACGTATATAAACAACGCCAGTAATGGCGGATCTTCTGTGTACGCGACGAGAAAGAAGTCGAAATTACATTGTCCATAACTTCTAAAAGGTATTCTAGCACAATGTTTTAATGTCATTTTCAAAATAACCAGGCCATTTCACACCAGAATGGTACATTCTCAATACCAGGGGTCCTTTGGTACTTTTACTACAAATTAACCGTTTAAAATATTAAATAACGAAGACTTGACTTATAAATGGAAGCCGTGTGCTTATTTGATTATAAGCTGAAGAGTTAATCATTAACACTCACCAGAAAATTTAAATAGGAAAACCGTGAAATTTTCACGCTTCTTTCTAGGAATTGATTAACTATGTTAAATTTAATGCAGTTTGGGAAAGACGAAAATTTCCTCGCTCATAATCAAAAGTCGCCTTTTTTGATTGATTAAAAAATTCCTTTTTTTCTTATCTTCAAATAGTGTTCTTTATAAAGTAGATTGAAAAGGCAAAGAAAATTAACGAATCTTGGCGTTGTTTGTCTCTCTGTACAACGCCCAGCCATTCTCCCCTGCTCCGCCCGCCAGGAAAAACAAGGGCCACCCGTTCGATTGCCTGGCAGTAAGAGAATCACAGACTGGCATTTCTCTTACACGTCACGCACATGAAATTGGCAGTCCAACAAAATTTCCGTGAGATCAAAGACCAGAGGCAAAACATTTAACAATCGTGTGGCAGTTAACGAAAGGAACGCTGTTTTAGATTTCCTTTGAGCTCCCCATAGAACTGACGGCCTTGGAAACGAACGGAACATTCCGAACACAGACAGTTTCAAGTACCATTTGGAAATGCCAGAAAGAATCTTTAAAAATGGAAGAAACCGGAAGCAAAATAAATTCGCTTCCTGCCCTTTTGTCTGGGATTAGAAGCATTTCGTCTTGGGGCAAGACACGGAAAAAATAATGCGAACCTCCTTCTGGGGATTCTAAGTTCGGGGCTGCACCTCCCCATTTCACTATAAAGGGATGATTGAGAATCACCGTCGGGATGAAGAAATATTACGCGATAAATAGACAATACTAAGAGCTTCAAGGAATAGGAAGATTTTTTTTATCATTTCACCCCAGCAAGTCGATAATGCCACTAGTAAGCAGGGGTTTGCAGGAAACTAAAGTGAAAGAGAAGACTGAGAATAAGGATTGAGGAAAGGACAAAAGATGAACGGGCTTCAAGAAGACAAAAGATGGCGATTGACGTTGCATTTAACTTTTTGAAGATTACAGTCATCAGGAAAGCAAGTAAACGGAAGGAACTTCCACATGTGGGAAGTGTGAGAAAAGAAACTTTTGGATTAGAAGTGGCAGTTGCATTTTGCTATTTCAACAGTAAAAGGGTGGGAGCTAGATGCCAGTCTAGTATCACGTTTAAATTCATGTAGTCAGGGTATCAGGAAAAAAAAGCTTGTCAGAGCAGATACCATGAAAATATTTGTAGAAAAGACAAAGGGAAGCCACGTCACGTCATTGAGAAAGTGACTGAAGTCGAGACACTTTGTCAGGATCGATTATATTACAGATCTTTCTTTGGATTTTGTAAAGAATTTCTAGAGGCAGAGCAGGAGTACCAGACCAGATGTGGCAACAATATTCAATGCACGGACGAACGGTAGATTTTTAAATGTGCAAGATGGATTCTGATGAGAAAAATCTTCTGGCACGGCACAGTGACCCAACTCTCCTTGCAATAGATGCAGCTATTGATTCGATATAATCGCTCCAGCTCATATCAGTGGAAAACGTGAGGGCAAGAAAGCGTCATGTGTTGCTCTCCTGAAGTCTAGCGCCAGCCATGCTGATAGCAGGCAGAAACCGTTCTCTGTGATAGTTCAATGAAAGTAGTTTTGTTTTAGATTCGTTAAAATTTGCAAGCTTTTTCTTGACCCAGTTAACTGATTGGGGGTCGTTTTCAAGAGCAGCAGTCAGATTTACTTTGTCTGATTTGACGGATTTGCTATTTAGACAGCAGTAATTCGTTGTGTCGTCTGCATAAATACATACTTGGGAACTGATGACATCGGGGAAATCATTGATGTAGATTAGAAACAGCGTAGAACCCAAGATAGATCCTTGAATTATCTGGAAGCGATTTCGTTCAAAACGACCTTCATTTAACGATTTGATAGGAACGACTGGGTTAGCCCGAGAGCTTGCTTAGAAGGCCAGCATGCCATACCCCATCAAACGCTTTTGTAATATCTAGAGCCACAGTCCGAGCCTCTCTGTTCTTATCTAGAGCTTGATAGATAAATTCAGCGGTAGACCTGGCGACACATCAGTGGTAGATCGGGCGAAACGGAAGCCATATTGTTTGTCCGAAAGGAGGCCGAGTGAAGTAAGATATTTAACCAATTCGGCGTTGCCAAAAAGAAGTAAATGACTCATAGGGTGATAATTTGAGGGGTCAAAGTATTCCTTGGAGTTTTTAGAAATAAGAACTCCGGAGTAAGAATTCCAACAAGCTGGAAAACAAGAAACGGCGAGGCATCTGTTGTAAAAATTAGAGAAAACACGAGCTAGTTCAAAAGCACATTTCTTTAGGATGAATGCGAGGATACCGTCAGATTAGTATGTCGTGTGAGGATTTAATTTTTTTGTGATAATAAGGTACACCCTTTACAAGTCCCGGGGGCCACTCGAGGTAGAGGGCTGCGTAAGGTAGCTGTTTGTGTATATAGGAGTGTAACATAACTGTTAATCCTAGATTTGAACAGATTAAGATTGTAGTGATCGCGAAAGCATCCTGTTTGGAGTCGGTTCCACAGGGCAGTGGTTTGCGGGAAGAAGCTGTTTGAGAGGAACTTAATTCTTAAGGAGCACCAGACCAGATATGGCGTCAGTATTGCTTGTCTGTTCAACATTATCTTCATTAGAAGATTTGTTAGAAACGAAAGGATTAAGCCAAAATATTTGCCAGTATGCCAAGCCCTGTCAAACGCCTTTGAGATATTTAGAGCCACAGTCCAAGCTTAGCTGTTCTTATCTAGAGCCTGATATACAGATTCATTGATAGCAATTAGCACATCAGCGGTGACCCGACAAAAGGGAATTCAGAGTTGACCATATGTTAATGATGTCTATATTTAAAACTAGTAAAAGCGAGAAAAGGGATCAATTATTAAATGTATGAAGGCAGAATATTTGATTGTCAGCAAAAGAGACAGCTTGAGGAGCGAACTACATATTGGGGATATCAAAATCAAGCAACTACATAAATAGAACTAGCTCTTCAAAGAAGATTCTGTTGCGTCAAATCTCTAAGTGAGAAGGGCTTGATAAGCCAGCATTCGCTACTGTAATATATTGTTGTGAGGGAGAATATTTCCCTACAAGTTTGGACTATCTATCTATCTATCTATCTATCTATATATATATATATATATATATATATATATATATATATGAAGATTTATAAGAAATACCCTCATAAATGAAAAAGTTGAATACATTATAAACAAGCATTTTTAAAAAACAAACAAACAAAAAAACTAAACAAAAACGTGATGAAGCCCAGAAAACGAACAATCATTTGTGTGTAAATAAGTAGGCATCAAGTTGATAATATTAATTTTAATTATATATATATATATATATATATATATATATATATATATCTCTCTCTCTCTCTCTCTATATATATATATATATATATATATATATATATATATATATATATATATATATAGGGGGTTGGACAAAATAAATGAAACACTTGTTAAATTCAAAGAAAATTTATTTAATATGGAGTTGGTCCTCTTTTAGCCTCACAGACAGCTTTAATATGTCTAGGAATGGAATCATACAGCTTCCTGACTTCATCCAGAGGAATTTTCAGTCATTCTTCCATTAAAACCTTCTCCAGCTCTTTATGACACGACGGTGGAGGATAACGGCTCCTAACTTGTTGCTCCAAAATGCACCACAAATGTTTAATAATATTGATATCTTGAGATTGGGGAGGCCACTCCATGTGTTCTAGCTCACTTTTATGCTCTTCATACCAATTCTTAACCACTTGAGCAGTATGTATTGGAGCATTATCGTCTTGGAAGATGCAGTCACCATCAGGGAATAAAGTCTTGGCCATTGGATGAACATGATCTCCTAAAATGTTCAGGTAATCTTTGCTGTTTATTCTACCATGCAGAGCAACTATTGGACTGAGACATTTCCATGATATGGCGGCCCAAATTATCACTGATCCACCTCCATGCTTCACTCTTGGAAGAAGGCAGTCAGGGTTATAAGCTTCTTTGGGCTGCCTCCGCACATAAACTCACCCTGAAGTTGGGAAAAGAGAAAAACTGGACTTGAGAATATGACTTGCTTCCATTGGTCTACAGACCAGACATTGTGATCTTTGCACCATTTCAATCTCTTGAATGTTGCGAGTGTAGAGAAGAGGTTTCCTCACAGCGGCTCTTCCATGATATGCAGCCTTACGGAGCCCACGGTGAACAGTTTTAGTAGAAACTGAACTATTCAGATGGTTATTTAGATCAGCAGTCACTTTGGCCGCATTTGTCCGATTTTTTTTTGCCACATTGCGTTTCAATGCACGTCAGTCCCTGTCAGTAAGTTTGCAAGTCCAGCCCGAATTGCCCTGTTTCTCGAATTGCATCAGTGTCCTTGATATGGTAGCTCTTGAAAAACCAAACAGTTCAGCAACCTTAGTGATCGAGGCTCCTGCCATGCGAGCTCCAACAATTTGCTCTTTTCGAACTCGGAGAGGTCACGCATTTAGCTTAAATTTTACTAAACTCTAACAATAAATAAGACAAAGACAGTAAATTAGATAAATAAACGTATTTACAATAGATATAACCTGCAATTACGAAGTTTTAGTTAAAGTTCTTAATATAATAGGTCTTTGAAATATAGGAGTGGATTTTGCAACTGTTCCAATTATTTTGTCCAACCCCTGTATATATATATATATATATATATATATATATATATATATATTCCACACCGATAGCACGGCTCGGAGTTTTATGCATGACGCAATTTTCAGGTGTTGAATATACACTTAACTGAAGATTGCCTCTGAAGATGAAACTCTGAGTCGTGCTTTCAAGGGAAATTATGCATATTTATTAATATATACATAATAGCACTGTTTTATTACATCGAGGGCTGTTTTATTAACACCAGAATTATATCTGCGATATATATATATATATATATATATATATATATATATATATATAAGAAGAAAAATATACTGAAAAAACAAACAAAAATCCTAATATGCGATTATGCTGTTTTAACGTTTAATGTCAACGTCGGACGTTTCGGTCTAATAGACCATCTTCAGGACATATTCATAAAACATAATTAACATAGACCATATACATATAAGTTTTAGATCAAAATAAAATTCTTTTCGTTTTTCATTCAAAATACTCAAATTTTAGGAATACGTTTTCACAACATCGCCCACGTGACGACGACGTGATCCTATTTAAACGGAACGCTGATCTTATAAAAGATTTCAGTTATCTGTTTGGATTGGTATTGCTTTTATGTCCATCGTCTTTTTCATGTTGAATTGTATATGGTCTACTGTCGGATCTACATCCATATATTTGCTTATATATATATATATATATATATATATATATATATATATATATATATATATATATATATTGCGTATATTTAGGAGCATGTTTTCTTTAAGACATGTCTCATCAAATAATTTAGAGAGGTTTTGTCTACTTATTTTTAATAGGATCCTCTCGTAATTACGGAGTATTTTCTTCGTATTCTTATCAAAGGAAGAAGGAAAATTACCATGTTGATACATATTCATTATATTCCGAGTATTTTCGACATTAGCACAATGTCAGAGGAATATATTGTGCTAATGTCGAAAGTGCCCCAAAATAAAATGAATATGCATCAACATGGTAATTTTCTTTCTACCTTTAATAAGGATACTAAGAAACATGTCCGTAATTACGAGAAGATAAAAAAATAAAAAATAATTAGAACAAAAATATATATATATATATATATATATATATATATATATATATAAAAGAACGAAAAGAATAAAATTCAATTCTTCAATTTTAAAAATGGTTCAATACAAGAGTATAGCAATAAATATTAAAAAAAAAACTGCTACATTAGAATATGCAAGTTCCTACTACAAAATTGCATATTTTGTTTCGACGTTTAACACCTCTCACCAGGTAGTTAACAATGATTAACTACCCGATGAGATGAGTTTAAACATCGAAATGAAATATGCAATTTTGTAGTAGTAACTCCCATGTTCCAATAACAGTTTATAATCTATCTATCTCTCTCTCTCTGTCTCTGTCTGTCTGTCTGTCTGTCTGTCTGTCTCTCTCTCTCTCTCTATATATATATATATATATATATATATACATAAGAGAGAGAGAAAGAGCAAGAGAGGTAGAAATAAGTAGATAGAGAGACAGAAATAAACAGGGAGAAAGTGAATATATATATATATATAGTGAGAGAGAGAAAAGAGAAAAGGCTAGAGAGGCAGAAATAAGTAGATAGAGACAGAAGTAAGCAGGAGAAAGATATATATATATATATATATATATATATATATATATATATATATAGAGAGAGAGAGACGGAGACAGAGGAGAGGAGAAAGAAAAGGCGATGGGGCAGAAATACACAGAGAGACAGAAGTAAAAAAAAGAATGATATATATATATATATATATATATATATATATAGAGAGAGAGAGAGAGAAAGAGAAAAAAAAAGAGTGAGAAATACGTAGATAGAGACAAAAGTAAACAGAGAGAATGTGACATATATATATATATATATATATATATATATATATATATATATATATATATGACGTTGACAATGTGCAGCAATCACTGATAACAGAACGTGGCAAATAAGTTCTGTCTAAAGAGAAAAACGATTATAAAATTTTACTACCGATAGCTTCATTGATTTTTATAGAACGGCTCGCAATTCTTTCAATTGAATTTGCTTAACTCAATTCAGCTTTGTCAGCGAGGCGTTCATTTCTTCACCATTAACCAATGAGGAACATTTGTGAGAACTCGTTCTTTTTCCTTTTTTTTGTTGTTGTTGTTGCTTTTTTCTCATTTTCCCGCTCAAGACGGCTTCTCGTCTTTGCTTTTCTCACCTTGGCCTCCCCTTCTTTTGTCATCTTCTCTCTTTTCTTACTGTTACTGTTCTTTCCTTCCTCTGCTTGAGTGCCGCTTACCGATTAACCCTCCTTCTCTTTGTCTTTCTCTCCTCACACTGCTTTCTTGCTTCTCGTCCTCTTCCTTTTCTTTTGTACCCCCCACTCCTCATGATCAGTGTTCACTCCCTTCTCAATCTACAGAGCTTCACTGCTTCTCTCTCCTCATAACTGCAACCCTCTTTCTTTTATCATCTTTTATTGTATTTCCTTATTGTTACTGTTGTCTCTCCTCTCGACTTGCAGTCCATTGTCTACGATTGACACAACTTCTCTACTTTACTTTCCTCTCCTCATACCGCCGTTTTCTTTCCTTATCTCCGCCTCTCTTTTGTCATCTTTTCTCTTTCCGTGTTACTCTTCTCTCTTCTTGCAGGCTACCGCCCTTCTCGATTCTTCTCTTCCTTTTCTCTCCCATACCGCCGTTTTCTTTCCTTATCTCCGCCTCTCTTTTGTCATCTTTTCTTTCCGTATTACTCTTCTCTCTTTTGCAGGCTACTCCTCCCTTCTCTATTACACAGCTTCTCTTCTTTATTTTTCTCTCCTCCTACCGCCGTTTTTCTTTTTCCTTATCTCCGCCTCTCTTTTGTCATCTTTTCTCTTTCCGTATTACTCTTCTCTCTTCTTGCAGGCTACTCACTCCCTTCTCGATTACACAGCTTCTCTTCTTTACTTTTCTCTCCTCATACCGCCGTTTTCTTTCCTTATCTCCGCCTCTCTTTTGTCATCTTTTCTCTTTCCGTATTACTCTTCTCTCTTCTTGCAGGCTACTCACTCCCTTCTCGATTACACAGCTTCTCTTCTTTACTTTTTCTCTCCTCATACCCGCTGTTTTTCTTTCCTTATCTCCGCCTCTCTTTTGTCATCTTTTCTCTTTCCGTATTACTCTCTCTCTTCTTGCAGGCTACTCCTCCCTTCTCGATTACACAGCTTCTCTTCTTTCTCTTCTTTGCCGTTTTTTTTCTCTCCCTCTCTTTTGTATCCTTTTTTTATTTTCTTCTTGCAGGCTACTCCTCCTTCTCGCCACAGCTTCTCTACTTTTTTTGTCATCTTTTCTTTCTTATCTCCGCCTCTCTTTTTGTCATTTTCTCTTCCGTATTCTCTCTTCTTCTTTTGCAGGCTACTCACTCCCTTCTCGATTACACAGCTTCTCTTCTTTACTTTTCTCTCCTCCATACCGCTGTTTTCTTTCCTTATCTCCGCCTCTCTTTTGTCATCTTTTCTCTTTCCATTATTACTCTTCTCTCTTTTGCAGGCTTCCTCACTCCCTTCCGGATTACACAGCTTCTCTTCTTTACTTTTTCTCCTCATACCGCCGTTTTCTTTTCCTTATCTCCGCCTCTCTTTTGTCATCTTTTTCTTTCCGTATTACTCTTCTCTCTTCTTGCAGGCTACTCACTCCTTCTCTATTACAGCTTCTCTTCTTTACTTTTCTCTCCTCCATACCGCTGTTTCTTTTCCTTATCTCCACCCTCTTTTGTCATCTTTTCTCTTTCCGTATTACTCTTCTCTCTTCTTGCAGGCTACTCTCCCTTCTCGATTACACAGCTTCTCTTCTTTACTTTTTCTCTCATACCGCTGTTTTTTCTTTCCTTATCTCCGCCTCTCTTTTTGTCATCTTTTCTCTTTCCGTATTACTCTTCTCTCTTCTTGCAGGCTACTCACTCCCTTCTCGATTACACAGCTTCTCTTCTTTACTTTTTCTCTCCTCATACCGCCGTTTTCTTTCCTTATCCCGCCTCTCTTTTTTGTCATCTTTTTTCTCTTTCCGTATTAGCTTCTCTTCTCTCTTTCTGCAGGCTACTCACTCCCTTCTCTATTACACAGCTTCTCTTCTTTACTTTTCTCTCCCCTCATACCGCTGTTTTTCTTTCCTTATCTCCGCCTCTCTCTTTTGTCATCTTTTCTCTTTCCGTATTACTCTTCTCTCTTCTTGCAGGCTACTCCTCCCTTCTCGATTACACAGCTTTCTTTTTTACTTTTCTCTCCTCATACCGCCGTTTTCTTTCCTTATCTCCGCCTCTCTTTTGTCATCTTTTTCTCTTTCCGTATTACTCTTCTCTCTTCTTGCAGGCTACTCCCCCCTTCTCGATTACACAGCTTCTCTTCTTTACTTTTCTCTCCTCATACCGCCGTTTTCTTTCCTTATCTCCGCCTCTCTTTTGTCATCTTTTCTCTTTCCGTGTTACTCTTCTCTCTTCTTGCAGGCTACTCACTCCCTTCTCGATTACACAGCTTCTCTTCTTTACTTTTCTCTCCTCATACCGCTGTTTTCTTTCCTTATCTCTCCCTCTCTTTTGTCATCTTTTCTTTCCGTATTACTCTTCTCTCTTTTTGCAGGCTACTCCACCCTTCTCGATTCTTCTCTTCTTTTTTTACTTTTTTCCTCCTTATCTCCGCCTCTCGCATCTTTTTCTTTCCTTATCTCTTCGCCTCTCCTCCTTTTTTTGTCCTTTTTCTCCTTCCGTTTTCTTTCTTCTCTTCTTTTTGCAGGCTTCTCTTCTCTCCGATTACACACAGCTTTTCGTTTACTTTTCTCTCTTCATACCTCACTCATTCTCGTTTTCTTCTCCTTATCTCCGCCTGTTTTCTTTCCTTATCTCCGCCTTTTGTCATCTTTTTTTCTCTTTCCGTATTACTCTTCTCTCTTCTTGCAGGCTACTCACTCCCTTCTCGATTACACAGCTTCTCTTCTTTTACTTTTTCTCCTCATACCGCTGTTTTTTTTTTCCTTATCTCCGCCTCTCTTTTGTCATCTTTTTCTCTTTCCGTATTACTCTTCTCTCTTCTTGCAGGCTACTCACTCCCTTCTCGATTACACAGCTTCTCTTCTTTACTTTTCTCTCCCTCATACCGCCGTTTTCTTTTCCTTATCTCCCCTCTCTTTTGTCATCTTTTCTCTTTCCGTATTACTCTTCTCTCTTCTTGCAGGCTACTCACTCCCTTCTCGATTACACAGCTTCTCTTCTTTACTTTCTCTCCCCTCATACCGCTGTTTTCTTTCCTTATCTCCGCCTCTCTTTTGTCATCTTTTTCTCTTTCCGTATTACTCTTCTCTCTTCTTGCAGGCTACTCACCCTTCTCGATTACACAGCTTCTCTTCTTTACTTTTCTCCTCCCCATTCCGTTTTTTTTCTTTTCCTTATCTCCCGCCTCTTTTGTCATCTTTTCTCTTTCCGTATTCTCTTCTCTCTTCTTTGCAGGCTACTCACTCCCTTCTCGATTACACAGCTTCTCTTCTTTACTTTACTCTCCCATACTTTTCCCCGCCGTTTTCTTTCCTTATCTCCGCCTCTCTTTTGTCATCTTTTCTTCTCTTTCTTGCAGGCTTTCTCCTCCTTATTGGCTTCTCTTCTCTTCTTTTCTCTCCTCCTTACCACTGTTTCTTTCCCTTATCTCCGCCTCTCTATCTTTTCTCTTTCGTATTACTCTTCTCTTCGATTCCTCCTTCTCACACAGCTTCTCTTCTTTACTTTTCTCTCCTCCTTACCGCTGTTTTCTTTCCTCATCTCCGCCTCTCTTTTGTCATCTTTTCTCTTTCGTATTACTCTTCTCTCTTCTTGCAGGCTTCTCACTCCCTTCTCGATTACAGCTTCTCTTCTTTATTTTTCTCTCCTCATACTGCTTTTTTCTTTCCTTATCTCCGCCCTCTCTTTTTTGTCATCTTTTCTCTTTCCGTATTACTCTTCTCTCTTCTTGCAGGCTACTCTCCCCTTCTCGATTACACAGCTTCTCTTCTTTTTTTCTCTCCTCATACCGCCTTCCTTATCTCTGCCTCTCTCTTTTTTCTTTCCTTTTTATCTCCGCCTCACTCCCTTTTTGTCATCTTTTCTCTCCTTTCCGTATTACTCTTCCGCCTCTCTTTTGCAGGCTTTTCTCTTTCCCACTCCTTCTCGATTACACAGCTTCTCTTCTTCTTTACTTTTCTCTCCTCATACTACCGCTGTTTTCTTTCCTTATCTCCGCCTCTTTTGTCATCTTTTCTCTTTCCGTATTTACTCTTCTCTCTTCTTGCAGGCTCCTCCTCACTCCCTTCTCTATTACTCTTCTCTTCACAGGCCTCCTCTCTTCTTACTTTTCTCTTTCTCTCCTCATACCGCTGTTTTCTTTCCTTATCTCCGCCTCTCTTTTGTCATCTTTTTCTCTTTCCGTATTCTCTTCTCTCTCTTGCAGGCTATTTCACTCCCTTCTCGATTACACAGCTTCTCTTCTTCTTTTTTCTCCTCATACCGCTGTTTTTTCTTTCCTTATCTCCGCCTCTCTTTTTGTCATCTTTTGTCATGTGTTACTCTTCTCTCTTTCTCCTCCCTTCTTTCTCGTATTACTTTTCTCCTCCTTACCGCTGTTTTTCTTGCATCTCCGCCTCTTTTGTCATCTTTTCTCTTTTTCCATGTTACTCTTCTCTCTTCTTGCAGGCTACACAGCTTCTCTTCTTTACTTTTCTCTCCTCATACCTTTGTTTTCTTTCCTTATCTCCGCCTCTCTTTTGTCATCTTTTCTCTTTCCGTATTACTCCCTTCTCGTTACACAGCTTCTCTTTCTTTTCTCTCCTTCTTATCCGCCTCTCTTTTTGTCATCTTTTCTCTTTCGTGTTACTCTTCTCTCTTCGATTTCTCCTCTCCTTCTCGATTCAGCTTCTCTTTACTTTTCTCTCCTCATACCGCTGTTTTCTTTCCCTTATCTCCGCCTCTCTTTTGTCATCTTTTCTCTTTCCGTATTACTCTTCTCTCTCTTCTCTCCTTCTCGATTACAGGCTTCTCTTCCTTTTTCTCCGATTACCGCTGTTTTTTCTCTCCGCCTCTCTTTGTCATCTTTTCTCTTTCCTATTACTCTTCTCTTTTCTACTTTTCTTATCTCCGCCTCTCTTTTTGTCATCTTTTTCTTTCTCTTTTAGTATTACTCTTCTCTCTTTTGTCAGGCTCACTCCCTTCTCGATTACACAGCTTCTCTTCTTTACTTTTTCTCTCCTCATACCGCTGTTTTCTTTCCTTATCTCCGCCTCTCTTTTGTCATCTTTTCTCTTTCCGTATTACTCTTCTCTCTTCTTGCAGGCTTCCCTTCTCGATTACCCTTCTCTATTTTTCTCCTCCTTCGTTTTTCTTTCTTTCCGCCTCTCTTTTCATCTCTTTCATATTACTTTTTCTCTTGTTTTTCTTTCGATTACACAGCTTCTCTTCTCTACTTTCTTCCTCATCTGTTTTCTTTCTTCTCCGCCTCTCTTTTGTCATCTTTTCTCTTTCCGTATTACTCTTCTCTTTCTTGCAGGCTACTCACTCCCTTCTCGATTACACAGCTTCTCTTCTTTACTTTTCTCTCCTCCATACCGCTGTTTTCTTTCCTTATCTCCCCTCTCTTTTGTCATCTTTTTTCTTTCCGTGTTACTCTTCTCTCTTCTTGCAGGCTTCTCCTCCCCTTCTCTTGATTACACAGCTTCTCTTTCTTTTACCTTCTCCCTCATACCGCTGTTTTCTTTCCTTATCTCCGCCCTTTCTCTTTTCTCCTCTTTTCTCTTTCTTCTTTTTACTTCTTCTCTTCTTAGCTCTTTTCTACTCCTCCTTCTTCAGATTACTCACTCCTTCTCTTCTTCTCTTCTTTCTCTCCTCATACCCTGTTTTCTTTCCTTATCTCCGCCTCTCTTTGTCATCTTTTTTTCTTTCTTCTCTCTTCTTGCAGGCCTCTCCTCCCTTCTCTCTTTCTTCTCTTCTTTTCTTCCTCATTGCTGTTTTCTTTCCTTATCTCGCCTCTCGTCATTACACAGCTCTTCTCTCTTTTACTTTTCTCCTCCTCATACTTCTCTTTTCTTTTCTCTCCTCATTCCGCCTTTCCTTTGTCATCTTTTGTCATCTTTTTCTCTTTCCGTGTTACTCTTCTCTCTTCTTGCAGGCTACTCACTCCCTTCTTCGATCACCGCTGTTTCTCTTCTTCTTTTTCATCTTTTCCTCATACCTCTTTTTTCTTTCCTTCTCTCCTTTTACCTCTCTGTTTTTGTCATCTTTTCTCTTTCCGTATTACTCTTCTCTCTTCTTGCAGGCTACTCACTCCCTTCTCGATTACACAGCTTCTCTTCTTTACTTTTCTCTCCTCATACCGCTGTTTTCTTTCCTTATCTCCGCCTCTCTTTTGTCATCTTTTCTCTTTCCGTGTTACTCTTCTCTCTTCTTGCAGGCTACTCACTCCCTTCTCGATTACACAGCTTCTCTTCTTTACTTTTCTCTCCTCCTTACCCGTTTTCTTTCCTCTCACCCTCTCTTTGTCATCTTTTTCTCTTTCCTTACTCTTCTCTCTTCTCCGCCTCTCCCTTTTACAGCTTCTCTTCTTTCTTTCTCTCCTTTCCGCCGTTTTCTTTTCCTTATCTCCGCCTCTCTTTTGTCATCTTTTCTCTTTCCATGTTACTCTTCTCTCTTCTTGCAGGCTACTCCTCCCTTCTCGATTACACAGCTTCTCTTCTGTTTTTACTTTCTCTCCTCCTTTCCGCTGTTTTCTTTCCTTATCTCCGCCTCTCTTTTGTCATCTTTTCTCTTTCCGTATTACTCTTCTCTCTTCTTGCAGGCTACTCACTCCCTTCTCGATTACACAGCTTCTCTTCTTTACTTTTCTCTCCTCATACCGCTGTTTTCTTTCCTTATCTCCGCCTCTCTTTTGTCATCTTTTCTCTTTCCGTATTACTCTTCTCTCTTCTTGCAGGCTACTCACTCCCTTCTCGATTACACAGCTTCTCTTCTTTACTTTTCTCTCCTCATACCGCTGTTTTCTTTCCTTATCTCCGCCTCTCTTTTGTCATCTTTTCTCTTTCCGTATTACTCTTCTCTCTTCTTGCAGGCTACTCACTCCCTTCTCGATTACAGCTTCTCTTCTTTACTTTTCTCTCCTCATACCGCTGTTTTCTTTCCTTATCTCCGCCTCTCTTTTGTCATCTTTTCTCTTTCCGTGTTACTCTTCTCTCTTCTTGCAGGCTACTCACTCCCTTCTCGATTACACAGCTTCTCTTCTTTACTTTTCTCTCCTCATACCGCTGTTTTCTTTCCTTATCTCCGCCTCTCTTTTGTCATCTTTTCTCTTTCCGTATTACTCTTCTCTCTTCTTGCAGGCTACTCCTCCCTTCTCGATTACACAGCTTCTTCTTCTTTTCTTTCTCTCCTCCATACCGCTGTTTTCTTTCCTTATCTCCGCCTCTCTTTTGTCATCTTTTCTCTTTCGTTTTATTACTCTTCTCTCTTCCGTGTTACTCTTCTCTTCTCGATTACACAGCTTCTCTTCTTTACTTTTCCTCCTCATACCGCTGTTTTCTTTCCTTATCTCCGCCTCTCTTTTGTCATCTTTTCTCTTTCCGTACTACTTTTCTCTCTTCTGCAGGCTCCTCACTCCCTTCTCGATTACACAGCTTCTCTTCTTTACTTTTCTCTCCTCCTCCGCCGTTTTTCTTTCTTTTCCGCCTCTCTTTGTCATTTTCTCTTTCCGTATTACTCTTCTCTCTTCTTGCAGGCTCCACTCCCTTCTCGATTAGGCTTCTCTTCTTTACTTTTCTCTCCTCATGCCGCCGTTTTCTTTCCCTCTCTCTTTTGATTACACAGCTTCTCTTCTTTTACTTTTCTCTCCTCATACCGCTGTTTTCTTTCCTTATCTCCGCCTCTCTTTTGTCATCTTTTCTCTTTCCGTTTCTCTTCTCTCTTCTTGGCTTCTCCTCCCTTCTCGATTACACAGCTTCTCTTCTTTACTTTTCTCTCCTTACAGCTGTTTTCTTTCCTTATCTCCGCCTCTCTTTGTCATCTTTTCTCTTTCCGTATTACTCTTCTCTCTTCTTGCAGGCTACTCCTCCTTCTCGATTTTCTTTTTTCTTCTTACCGCATTTTTTTTTCTCCTCATCTCCGCTTTTTGTTTTCTTTCCTTATCTCCGCCTCTCTTTTTGTCATCTTTTCTCTTTCCTTATGCCTCTTTTCTCTTCTCTCTTCTTGCAGGCTTCTCCTCCCTTCTCGATTACAGCTTCTCTTCTTTACTTTTCTCTCCTCATACCGCTGTTTCTTTCCTTATCTCCGCCTCTCTTTTGTCATCTTTTCTCTTTCCGTATTACTCTTCTCTCTTCTTGCAGGCTACTCACTCCCTTCTCGATTACACAGCTTCTCTTCTTTTTTTTCTCCTCATACCTGTTTTCTTTCCCTTATCTCCGCCTCTCTTTTGTCATCTTTTCTCTTTCCGTATTACTCTTCTCTCTCTTCTTGCAGGCTACTCATCTCCCTTCTCGATTATTAGCTTCTCTTCTTTACTTTTCTCTCCTCATACCCTCTGTTTTCTTTCTTATCTCCGCCTCTCTTTTGTCATCTTTTCTCTTTCGTTTATCTTCCCTTCTCTATCCTTCTCTTCTTACTTTTCTCTCCTCCTGTTTTCTTTCCTTATCTCTCGTTTTGTCATCTTTTCTCTTTCGTATTACTCTTCTCTCTTCTTGCAGGCTACTCACTCCCTTCTCCTTACTCTTCTCTCCTTCATCTGTTTTTTCTCTTCCCTCTTTCCGTATTAATCTTCTCTCTTCTTTACTTCCCCTTCTCTCTTCTTTTTCCTCTTTTCTCTTTCCTCTTCTCTCTCGTTTATCTTCTCTCTTCTCTCTCCTCATCCTTCTCCCAGTGCCACAGCTTCTCTTCTTTCTTTTCTCTCCTCATACCGCTGTTTTCTTTCCTTATCTCCTCCTCTTTTGTCATCTTTTCTCTTTCCGTATTACTCTTCTCTCTTCTTGCAGGCTACTCCTCCCTTCTCGATTCACAGCTTCTCTTCTTTACTTTTTCTCTCCTCATACCGCTGTTTTTATCTCCGCCTCTTTTTCATCTTTTCTCTTTCCGTGTTACTCTTCTCTCTTCTGTTTACTCTTCCCTTCTCGATTATCTTCTCTTCGTTTACTTTTCTCCTTTTGCTGTTCATCTTTTCCTCTCTTTTGTCATCTTTTCTCTTCGTGTTACTCTTCTCTCTTCTTGCAGGCTACTCCTCCCTTCTCGATTACACAGCTTCTCTTCTTTACTTTTCTCTCCTCATACCGCTGTTTTCTTTCCTTATCTCCGCCTCTCTTTTTTGTCATCTTTTCTCTTTTCCGTGTTACTCTTCTCTCTTCTTGCAGGCTACTCTCCCTTCTCGATTACACAGCTTCTCTTCTTTACTTTTCTCTCCTCATACCGCTGTTTTTTTTTTCTTATCTCCGCCTCTCTTTTGTCATCTTTTCTCTTTCCGTCTCTTCTCTCTTCTCTCTTCCCTTCTGATTACACATCTTCTCTTTCTCTTCCTTCCTCTTCCCTTTTCTTTCCTTATCTAATCTTCTCTTTTTTTCTTTCTCTTTCCGTATTACTCTCCTCTCTTCTTGCAGGCTTCCCTCCTTCTTATTTAGCTTCTTTTCTTCCTCCTTCTCTCCTTTCTTACTATCTCCTCTTCTTTTGTCATCTTTTCTCTTTGTATTACTCTTCTCTCTTCTTTCTCTCCCTTCTCTATGCTTCTCTCTCTTTTCTCTCCTCATACCTCTGTTTTCTTTTCTTATCTCTTCCTCTCTTTGTCATCTTTTCTCTTTTTATCTTACTCTTCTCTCTTCTTGCAGGCTACTCTTCCCTTCTCTTCCTCTTCTCTTCACTTTACTTTTCTCTCCTCCTTCCTGTTTTCTTTCCTTATCTCACCTCTCTTTTGTCATCTTTTCTCTTTCCGTATTACTCTCTCTCTTCTTGCAGGCTACTCCTCCCTTCTCGATTATTAATCTTCTCTTCTTTTACTTTTCTCTCCTCATACTGCTGTTTTCTTTCCTTATCTCCGCCTCTCTTTTGTCATCTTTTTCTCTTTCCGTATTACTCTTCTCTCTTCTTGCAGGCTACTCCTCCCTTCTCGATTACAGCTTCTCTTTTTACTTTTCTCTCCTCATACCGCTGTTTTCTTTTCTTATCTCCGCCTCTCTTTTGTCATCTTTTCTCTTTCCGTATTACTCTTCTCTCTTCTTGCAGGCTACTCTCTCGTTTTCTCTATTACACAGCTTCTCTTCTTTCTTTTTTCTTCTCTCTCGTTCATACCGCTGTTTTTCTTTCCTTATCTAACCCTGTTTCTCTTTTGTCATCTTTTCTCTTTTTCCGTATTACTCTTCTCTCTCTTCTTGCAGGCTACTCACTCCCTTCTCTATTACACAGCTTCTCTTTTCTTTTCTTACTGTTTTTCTTTCTCCTCCTTTTTCATCTTTTCTCTTTTTCTTCTCTCCTTATCTCCCTTCTCTCATTTTGTCTCTTCTTTTTCTTTCATTTCATGTTATCTTTCCCTCTTCTTTTCATCTTTTCTCTCTCTCTCTTCTCTCTTGAGCTCTTCACTCCCTTCTCGATTACACAGCTTCTCTTCTTTAATTTTCTCTCCTCATACCTTTGTTTTCTTTCCTTATCTCCTTCCTCTCTTTTGTCATCTTTTCTCTTCCGTATTACTCTTCTCTCTTCTTGCAGGCTACTTTTCCCTTCTCTATTACACAGCTTCTCTTCTTTACTTTTCTCTCCTCATCTCTGTTTTTCTTTCCTTATCTCCGCCTCTCTTTTGTCATCTTTTCTCTTTTCCGTATTACTCTTCTCTCTTCTTCAGGCTCCTCACTCCCTTCTCTATTACACAGCTTCTCTCTTTCTTTTTTCCCCCTCCCTTTTCTTTTCTTTCATATCTCCGCCTCTCTTTTTCATCTTTTCTCTTTGTTACTCTCTCTTCTCCTCTCTCCCTTTCGTCAGCTTCTCTTCTTTACTTCTCTCCTCTTTCCGCCGTTTCTTTCCTTCTCTCTCTTTTGTCATCTCTTACTCTTTCCTTCTCTCTTCTTGCAGGCTTCTCTCCTCTCAGTACACAGCTTCTCTTCTCTCCTTCCTCTCCTTCCCTTTTCTTTCCTAATCTCCGCCTCTCTTTTGTCATCTTTTCTCTTTCCGTCATCTTACTCTTTCTCTTCTTATTAGGCTACTCACTCCCTTCTCTTACTCTTCTTCTCCTTCTTTACTTTTCTCTCCTCTCTTTTGTCATCTTTTTCTTTCCTTATCTTACTCTTCTCTTTTGTCATCTTTTCGATTCTTTCCTTCTTAATCTTCTCTCTTGTTTTGCAGGCTACTCTTCCCTTTTCATCTTTTCTCTTCTCTTCTTTTAATTTTTCTCTCTCATACCGCTCTTTTCTTTCTTCCTCTTCGCCTCTTCCCTTTTCTTATAATTTTCTCTTTTCTCTTCCGTGTTCTTCTCTCTTCTTGCAGGCTACTCACTCCTTCTCTATTACAGCTTCTCTTCTTGTTTTTCTCTCCTTTCTCTCTTTTTCTCCTTATCTCCCCTCTCTTTTGTCATCTTTTCTCTTTTTATATTACTCTTCTCTCTTCTTAGCTTCTCTTCTCGATTACACAGCTTCTCTTCTTTTTTATTTTCTTCTCCTCCTTACACGCTGTTTTCTTTTCCTTATCTCCGCCTCTCTTTGTCATCTTTTCTCTTTCCGTATTACTCTTCTCTCTTCTTGCAGGCTACTCCTCCCCTTCTCGATTACACTTCTCTCTTCTTCATTTACTTTCTCTCCTCATACCGCTGTTTTCTTTCCTTATCTCCACCTCTCTTTTGTCATTTTTTCTTTCCGCCTCTTTCTCTTTTGCTTCATCTCTCTCCTTCTCATTTTCTTTTTTCTTTACTTTTCTCTCCTCTCCGCCGTTTTTCTTTCTTTCTCTCGCCTTTCTTTTGTCATCTTTTCTCCTCTTTCTTCTGTTCATGTTTTCTCTTCCGCAGCACGCTTTTTTCTTTTTTCCCTAGTCTTTTTTTCTCTCGTCTCTCCCTACTCCTTTCATTTGTCAGCTTTTTCTCTTTCCTTATTCTTAGTGTTGTTTTCTTCTCCCTTCATGAGCGTCGCCTACTACCCTTCCGCATGGAGACAGAATCCCTTTCTTTGTTTTCTTTCTCGTCACCGCTTACTTTTCTTTTGTCGTCTTTTCTCATTCTGCTCTATGGAGGACTACAAAACTAGAAAAACTAACACCTCACAGGCTGTTGCAGAATTTGGGCTATTCAATCTCCCCCGTTTCTCAACCGCTTCTACATTTCTTTTCTAAATAATGTTTTCGAGGCCCACGTCATTCCTAGTTTTCATCAACTTTGTCTCTCGTTCATAATAATGTTTCCTTTTTCTCATATTGTCTCGCACTCTGTAATGAATTCACGTGGCTCACGTGACGGCCGCTTAGTGACGTTACTTTATCGAGTGACCACAGTGGTCAGTCCCTTAGTCTGCTTTCAGGAATCAAATCAAGGAGTTCCTTTATTTTTAGTCCTGTGTCCCTCGGTCCTGGCTGAAGACAAATCTGCCCCACCCCAAATCTGCTTTCCCTAGTGTCGTTTTCCTATGAAAATATATCTACCCCAGATATAGATTTCGCGGCTCGCAGTCCTCATATTGGAGTGGGGGGAAACAACAAAAAAAAAAAAAAACAAGACTCTCTGTTTCCTTGTTTGAGGGGGAATATGCCCTTGTTAGTGACATAGCAGATAAATCAGGTCCACTCGAACATGGAGTCCTAAATATGTCTTTTCCAGAAACACAGAAGAATCTCCGGCAGATCCAATTCTCGTTGGGAACAAACACAAAAGAAGATCCTATCTTTCGGCCTTTTCACACTGCTTGTTTAGTACACATGTGCTATAACTTCTCTGCATTGGGACAACAATATATATATATATATATATATATATATATATATATATATATGTATATATAATTTTGTAGATGACTTAGTGGTATAAAACTCACTCTGAGAACAAAGAATGTGTGTCATTACCTTTCTTCCAGTTATTCCGTTTCATCCTTGAAATAAGGTGTCATTATATAATGAATATAATAATGCCCATAATGGGGAATGGTTATGGAAGAATATTATCTTTCTTCCATAGCTAACCTATTATTTGGTGACCACGACGCGATATAATTAACATCTATTAATTATAGCTCCCCAATTACTCTATTTACCTTTTGGAAGCCATCTGTCTCCGTTCTACGGCGTCTTCGGATTTCCAATTCTTTGATTTTCCTCTTCTTGGCAATGCTGTAGACTACCTCAAATAGCAACCCCTCCTTTTAATCTTGAGTTTCCTTGATAGCCTCGCCGTGGAGCAAAATTCACTAAACACGTCTTGCAAGCCATTTATACTGAAAATATTTTTATTCTTACCAAGTCTCTTCTGATCATGGTCCTATGCCAAACTTAGACAATACTTGCATTATAGGAAAACTAGTTACAAATTAACCCATCGGTGATAGAGGTCCGCGTCCGAGTTCAAGTAAAAGGCAAAAATATCGAATATTTGGAAGATTGGCGCAACACAGTCTTTCTCCTTTATTATTCTCACATTTGCTTTTGTTCTCAGACAATCTAAAGTTAGTAGATTTAAAAAAAAAACAAGGCCCTCCCCAATTCGCTGAGTGCGGTAACATATTCTTCCTTCGTAAGTTTTCCTTATTTAGCTTTACACTGTCTCCGGTTTAGATTAGTAAACATGAATAGTCACAATTTCGAATGCTGTTTTTCAAGGCAGGCAGGCTCTCCCCATTTTCCCGAGGGATATAAAAGAATATATCCTACGATTTAGCCTTGTACTATTCTTGGTTTAATTTTTTTTATATCAAGTACAGTATAAGGCTAAGTGGAGCGAAAATTTCAAAAGGAAGATTATGTTGCACTCTTAATGGGGAGGGCCTAAACCAAATGCTGTATAAGGTTAAACTGTATAGACACCTTCCTCCTATCTCAGTTTCACCAAGAGGGAGAAGGCTTTGGCTAGCGGGTCAATCCCGGAGAAGAAAGTTTGGAACTTTCTGAGTGACATGAAATGAAGGTATTATATTGAATCAATTGCTATGTCTTCTGCTAAGAAAGTTGGGTCCTTGTGTGGCAAAAGATTGGTTGGAAAACTTCATCACACCTACATAATTTTAAAGTATGGAAGACTAATAAAAATCTTTATCAACGCCACCAAAACGAAACTGCTATCCTTCCATCATCATAGAAAACCATTTTTCCATCCATCAATATGGCTGATGCTAACCACCATTGCTGCTTCTTCGTCTCTCGTTTTCCACTGAGATGAAATGAAGCGATTATATTGAATCAGTTGCGAGGTCTTCTACTAAGAAAATTGGTTCACTTTGGTGTGCTAGACAATTTTTATCGTCAGAATCCATCTATGCCCTTATATTTTTTTTTCTTATTTCACCTTTTTGACAGCACTAATTTTTTTTTTAGGGACTGTCATTTGAATCTTTCGAGGATGTTACGAGTTGTATTGGACATCAGCTGGAAGAAACACCCAACAAGAAACGCCTGTACAGACACCTTCCTCCTATTTCCGTTTCGCTAAGAGAGAAGGCTTCGGCTAGCCGGTCCTTGAGAAGTAAGTTAGAACTTGTGATTGACACTCTCCTATGGAACCCATTGCGCGGCAAAAGATCGGTTGGAAAACCTCATCACACCTACATTGACCAACTTGTAGATGACTGTGGATGCCATCTGGAGCACCTGCCGACGGTGATGTCGAACAGAGATAGTTGGGAGCAACGAGTCAGGAGGATCCGAGAGGAATTCTCGACCTGATCAGGATGTACTTGATTTAGGGAGGGACACGGACTCCAGCCGGTTTTCAAAATATAGTACCTGCTCTTTACTTCTTTGCCGTGTTTCTGTCTTCGGTCAGCACACAGAAAAAAACTTTAAAGGATATCTGGGCCAGAGGGTTCTAAGTCAGCTGCAGTACCTCCCTCATTACACCAAAGAAGGAGGGTTGGTTGATACTGGCGCCAATGATGACAGTAGTTGTAAAAACTGGGTAATTTCTGTCCCCTGCGAGTATGTTTTTTGAATTGAGTAATTCGTTTTTTACGGTTTATCAACCATTTGCAGGTTATTTAAAGCCAGAAAATATTTCCAGATTATAAGAATTATTTTGGGGGAGAAAATAATGAGTGATATAAGTCTTACTAATTAACCCATAGCTGGGGAGAGAAGAGTTGGATTCATACCGTTCCCAAGGGTTTTTGTGCGTCAGTCAATATAACGAATTCAACTGGAATTGAAACTCGGGTCTCAGATTAAAAATTACATTACACCACCCGCACATCAAATCTTTCAGCACCTGGTATTCCCAGGCGCTCACTCTTCAAGTTTCCTCCTGGGTATGACGATAAACTACATCCGGCAGCAAGGCCTCAGTTCGGGAGATTGGAGGTTTTGAGAAGCGTGGAGCCGCCTCTTAATTGCTGTTGTTCCGAGATTCACACTGACACGCGGTGGTAGCACCTGTTAGGGTCCCAGCTATAGGCAAATAGTTAACCCCGAAACAAGAATCTGTAATGAGTTGGTCGATCAACACCCCTAAAGCGAGTGGAGGTGGGCAGGCGCGGGAACTGTGATTGGTAGCTGGCTTGTTGGTGTTTTGCATAGGTGAGTTACCAAGCTCTATGTAAAGGACTGGAATGAGAAGGAGGGCAGTTTTCAGTCTCAGAAGTGGAGACTGTGTCCGTCGCTACGACAACAGGAGAGAAAGAGACGAGATCATTTATTTTTCGTGACACATTCCAACACAAGTCATTTTTATAGCAAAATGACCAATAATCCATTTTTTTTAGCAAAATGAGAATCAGTACAACGTTAAAAAAATGTATAAAAATAATTTTTCATAAATAATTACCAAGAATATATTTTATGATCTACAAACTATATATGTAAATATACTTTTAGCCCGTCCTGGGTATGACGATAAACTACATCCGCGTCCTGGGTAAGACGATAAACTACGTCCAACAGCAAGGCCTCTGATGAGGAGGTTTTGAGGAGCGGGGAACCACATCTTAATTGCTGGTGTTTCCATATCCACCCTGACCCGCACAAGTAAGGGTCCTAGCTATAAGCAAATAGTTAACCCTAAAATAGGATCAAAAGGTGTAAAAGTAGGTTTTATTATCAGCAATACATTTTTGTAAAAAACTATTACCAGCAATGAATTTTTGAAGAAAAGATTATTAGCAATATATTATTAACAGCAATACATTTTTGAAAAAATATTACCAGGAATACATTTATAAAAAAAATATTACTACGAATACATTTTTGAAAAAATATTACCAGCAATACATTTTGAAAAAAAATATTACCAGCAACACATTTAAAATAAATATTACTAGCAATAAAAGTCTTGTCGGCATTAAATAACCCATTGAGATGTTGATATGCCGTAAAACAAGACAAATACGTTTAGCTCAAAGTATAAAATTATGTACAAGATATTTAGATTTCGCTATTAAATAACGCATAAAGGTTGATATGCCGCTAAACAAAATTAACCACTACCCATTAAGGTCCTAACCAGGCTCGGCGTTGCTTAACTTAGTAGGGGAACCGGTGTGTAAACGTGAGGTAGCCGTAGGCCCACTGGGAGTATGGGAACCCTACATTAACAAGGACCTTGTGTCACATCCATCCATTGTGGTCTGGGAGGCGAGGGTAAATACAGGATCAGTGTGTAGTATCTGTTCCTCATCTCTTTGTCGTGTTTCTGTCTTCTGTCAGATTATTAACACATTGACCTGCGAGAGGTGAATGACGAAATCTGACATCAAAGGCCAACTTTATAATAGCCAACGTCGGCAATAAAACATTTTTATGAGTTGATTTATAGTATTTAACTGTTCGTTTTCACACTAAAAGTATCACTACGAATAAACGTATTGTTGAGGCCAGCAGATCAATATATCAAACACGAGCTAATTCGGCTTCATCTATCTATCTATCTATCTATCTATCTATCTATCTATCTATCTATCTATCTATCTATCTATCCCAGTCTGTCCATATCTAATTATGTTTATATATATATCTGTCATAAATCTATTATAGTCTTTTTCTTTCTTTCTATCTATCTATCTATCTATCTATCTATCTATCTATCTATCTATCTATCTATCTATCTATCTATCTCAGTCTGTCCCTATCTATCTATCTATCTATCTATCTATCTATCTATCTATCTATCTATCTCAGTCTGTTCATATCTAATTATGTTTATATATATCTGTCATAAATCTATTATAGTCTCCTTCTTTCTTTCTTTCTTTCTTTCTTTCTTTCTTTCTTTCTATCTATCTATCTATCTATCTATCTATCTATCTCAGTCTGTTCATATCTATTTCTGTTTATATATATCAATCTCTGTCATAAATCTATTCCAGTCTTTTTCTTTTTCTTTCTTTCTTTCTTTCTTTCTTTCTTTCTTTCTTTCTATGCCAGTCTGTTCATATATCTATCTATCTATCTATCTATCTATCTATCTATCTATCTATCTATCTATCTATCTATTACCTTTTATTACCTTTTTATTGACGTAAAATGTGATTATTTGATTTTTGCCTAATAACTTCAGACGGTCATTTTTTTTAGAAGACATCAAATAACTCCAATAAAATATATTAATACTACCTAAAATTTTAACTCAGGCTTTGTTTTGACATCTAAGTTGATCATTTAAAATTTGACATCTAAGTTGATCATTTAAAATTTGACATCTAAGTTGATCATTTAAAATTGACAATTTTTTTTCAAACAAATTATGAATTATTGAAGTTTACATGATTTGCTTAATAACTTCAGACACTTTGCATTTGTTGGTTGGTTTTTTATTGTGTAAGCGTTATCGTCATTTAAGATGGATTCTAATTTTTCACTGGAGACGATGGTTTCCATGATGATTATTTCGCCTCCTTTATTGGATGTGGGTTACGATTCTGTTTTTATTCTTGGATAAGTTTTTTTTTTAATATCAGTAAATACCTCCTGGGTAGTGTAGTATGTAGTATCTTCGGTATTTATAAGGGTGCCTGCTAAGTTAGATCGTATGAAGCCATAAACTAATGCACTAATACACAAACACTTACGAATATACATTATCATATGAATCCCACTTAGACAAACTAGAATTAGGATACACTTACATATATAAAGTAATATTTAATTATTTTTGAGTTAGGCTTGGAATCCGTTCATTTGTGGAAGCTTCGAAAAGTTTCCTTGAATTCAGAAAATGCCATCAATCATACTAACGTTTGTTTGACAAGTCAAATGCACGTGAAGTCTAATTAACCAATGAAAATCAAATAACATAAAATAAAAACATCAAAATTTCTTTCTTCTTTTTTCTCCATATCTCATTCTCTGATGAACCGTTAATAAAAGCGAAACATGTTAGATTGATAAACGTTTCCATTTTGTTCTTTATCCTCTCTCTCTCTTTCTCTCTCTCTATCTCTCTCTCTCTCTCTCTCTCTCTCTATATATATATATATATTTTTATTAAAGACATTTTTATTTATGTTTAACGTTGTTATTTTTATAGATACAATTTTATTTAAGCAAATGCTCTGTTTTATATAAACAGTATTAAATATTACCGGCCTGAATGTTAATTTTTCAAATAAAAAATATTCGTTCATAGACGGGATTTTAACATATATTTGTTTAACCGATACGCTAGCGCAGTTATGAATCAGCCACGAGAACCTTATGGTGGAAGATTGTAGTTTTAACTGTATATTGACAATCTTGTGAATCTCATAAGGTTCATGGGCGTATCGAATGTAAACAAATGACGTCATATGCGTAAATGGACGGTTCCGTACAATGCAGGTTCGAATTGTCTAAGAACGAATATTTTTTTATGAAAATTTCTTGACATTCAGGCCAAATACAAGTTATTTAAGCAAATGTCTGTTTATCATAAAACAGAGCATTTGCTTTAAATTCTTGTATCTATAAAAATAACAACGTTAAACATAAATAAAAAAGTTTTAATAAATAAATTTGTCGGACCTCGTCCATTTCTTAATATATATATATATATATATATATATATATATGAAAGATTTCTCAGAGTTAACCTGTAGAAAAGACAATATGTATAAAGGTAAAGGGCAATAGGCAAACTGTATCATAAGCCGATGCGTTTTGTCCAATGTGGACTTTTTCAAGGCAAGAACGAAATGAATTTATTGAAAACAAAGTAACTATTAACAACAAACAAAATGTCCTTAGCAACTAGAAGAATTTAGAAAATGCTCTTGTATTCATATTGTCAACTGAAAATTGAAAAAGTCCCTATTGGACGAAACGTATCGGCTAATAATACAGTTTTTCTATTGTCTTTTACCATGATACACTCACACACACATACACACACACACACACACACACACATATATATATATATATGCATAACAATAAATATATTGTTTGTTCATCTCAGTCTGTACATTGTAAAGTCTTTTATCCTATCCTTTAATATATGTTCGATATATTCAATTATATAAAAAGGAGGGTGTAAAAGACTCTCTCTCTCTCTCTCTCTCTCTTTCTTTCTCTCTCTCTCTCTATATATATATATATATATATATATCTTTGCAGATTTACAATAGTCTTGGAAATAATAATTCTAAGGTGTATTTGTTCGTTATTCCAGCAACCAATATCCGCGCATGCGCAGTCGTGCGCGTCCACATATTCCGCTTAATATGTTGACTGAAAGTACATCGCCTTCATCTGCACAATAACTGTTGCCCCAGTTGCGACTGTATGTTCTATTACGACTCTTCCTGTGTTAATATTTTATGTTGAAGGACTTTTCTTCTTTTTCTTTGTTGCTATGATAATAAAGGCCTTTGTTTCTTTGTCTCTATTATTGTAGCGGGGTTTGAAGAAATTTTATTGATATTTTATTAGAGCCTTTCGTGCGAACCTTTATCATAATGTGATTTGTATATGATTACGGCAGCCACTCAGATTCAAACAAGATATGTATTGAACCTGTTCTTCTGTATGGAAGCGAATGCTGGACAAGATGAAGAATAGACTTGAAGTAAGAGGAATGTAGTTCTACAGAAAGATGCTGAGGATACCATGGAAGGAACACGTGAGCAATGATTAAGTTTTAGCGAAAATAGAAACAAAAAGGACACTTCTACTTAACATCAGGAAGAGACAGTGGAAATTTCTGTGGTACTTAATGAGGAAGGAGGGCTTGGAAAATTTGATACCCACAAGACAGATTGAGGGAAAGAGGGTCAAAGGAAATCAGCGTATAACATACTTCATAAGCTTCAGATGCGAATCTAGTATCACACTTAAACTCTTGTAGTCTAGGCACCAGGAAAAAAAGCTCATCAGAGCAGTTGACATTAAAATATTTGTTGAAAAGTGTTGAAACTTGACTAATGCATGGAATAATAATGCAACACAAAATGTACTTAGAACAAAATATATTGAAACAAGAAAGTGTACACAATATTTACATATAGTCTTTTGTATATTCCTGGTAAGACCGTTCCTGGAGAATGTGTTGACTTAGTTGCAATCGGGCAGAGTCTCTGGTTGAATCTCTTGATTCCTTCCTTCTCTTCCCGGTACCAACCATATTTATATGGTCGGTACTCCACTATGCAAATTAGGTGGATCCTACCACAACAAAAAGATAGCGGGAAGCCATGTCACGTTGGTGAGAAAGTGACTGAAGTCGAGATGTCAAGTCAGGATCGATTACGTAACAGATCCTTCTTTGGATTCTTTTTAAGAACCTCAAGATGAATAGCAAATATGGCAGTAGTGTTCAATGCACGGATGAATGGTAGATTTTTAAATGTGCAAGATGGACTCTAACGAGAAAAAATTTCTGACACAACACAATGACCCTACTTTCCTTGCAATAGATGCAGCTATTAATTCGATGTAGTCGCTCTGCTTCAAGTCAGTGGAAAATCCGAGGTCAAGAAGGCGCAGTGTGTTGCTCTCCAGGATTCTAGCGTCAGCCATGTTGATGGCAAAGCAGAAAAGTTTCTTTATGGTGGTTAAATAAGAGTAGTTTATGATTTGGAGGCGTTAAAATTTACAAGTTATTTACTGCCCAAGTTAACCACTGATTGGAGGCCCTTTTCAAGGGCAGCAGCCAGATGTGTCATAAGAATGATGAAGGGTGTAGGAGGATTGCTATTAATTTCACCATCCTACGGTCAGCAGTACGTATCATTATGAAGAAGCGTTTAGCAACTGGTATTTTTCTATAAATCCTTTTGAGAAGACTTTAATTGAATATCAGCTATTTGCATTAATAACTATTGATTAATTGCCTTAAATGAATTTTAAAAATGCTTTTTTTTCATTGTTTCAGAATTTGAATTCCAACTTCCTGTTGATATTAAAGACTATGAGACTCATTTGGGTGCAGATGCCTCATTCTCTGCATTTGTGAATTGCAAAGTACATGACACAAAGCAGTGCTTCATGACAGTAGAGAAATTCACTTTGAAAATGCCAGATCTGGTTGTTGAGGTTTGAGAAGCAAAATATTCTTTTAATTCATCTTTGATCTTTCTGATCTTTTACAATGCATTAACATGTACACAGGCATCTTGTGGCAAGTTGCATATTGCCTCTGATAAAATTGTGTCTTTTGGCATGTTGCATATTGTCTCTGATGCACATGTGTGTTTTTTGGCATGTTGCATATTGTCTCTGATGCATATGTGTGTTTTTTGGTATAGAATGATTGTCTAAATTATTGGTATGATCAATAAAACTTATTTTTGTGGGTGTAATCAAATTTTAACATGTTAAGTAAAAAAAGTAACATTTTGGTAAACTTAAGCCAGATCAACTGCATCCAATAAAACTTTTGAAAATTATTTAAACAAAACTCAAATAATCAAACACCAAATATTTTAGTAAGGGAACAATTATTGGTACAGTTATAAATTTCTCATTTTAAAACTTGAAAAATCATGTATTTATGAAAAGCATATTACTATACATTTACTAAAAGATTCTATTGGAGGAATAAAGTAAATGAAAAATTTAAAGTTTACTGGCAATTCCAATGTTATCTGTTATGTCTGCAACAACTGTAACTATAACAAAGACAACAGAACCGAGTGTAGCTCTTTGAAATGAGGTTGTAATGTGTTACAAGAATGGTGAATGGTATGGAAAGATTGTTAGTATTATCTTCCTAAGGTCAACAGTACATGCCATTATGAAGAGTTTAGTGAGTGGTATTGTGATGAAGAGGCTTTTAATTAATATTTTCAGGGTGAGAGGAATGCAGAATAGTGAGGTTTGCAATTTATAACCAGAGAACGAACACTAAACAAATAACTAATGAAGTAAAAACTGTAGGTAAAAATGTTTCTTGGCAAATGGTTAAATCCTTGAAAGAGGTGTGTTGAAAGCATGATGCTCCAGAAAGACCCCCTTTTTTGCAATTTCCCCATTTGAAGGCATATTTGAAGTTTTTCTATAGATCCTACTCAGAAGAATCTGGGTTGAAGCTGAAACTTTATGAAGGACAATGATCCTAAGCATCATTCAAATTTAATGTAAAGAAAGTTTCAAGTTTTCTATAAATCCTTTTGAGAAGAATGATGAAGTTTGGAAGAAAGAAAAACAGAGTTATTTGGTCTGAGCAACATTTCACATGTTTGGAAAAGTGATAGAACTCATCTGCCAAAGTCAACTACAGTGAAACATGTAGGTTGTTGTTTGATATTCTGGGACTATTTTACTGTAAAATGCCCGGGATGCTTCGTTAAAATCGATGGCATCATGAGAAAGTCTTTAGTTTGGATAAGTCTGGGTTGAAGTTGAGTTGGAACTCTATGAAGGACAATGATGCTAAGCATCGTTCAAATTTAATGAAAGTTGGAGATAAATAGATTGAGGTTTTCCCATGACCAGTTTAAAGCCCAGATTTTAATCAGTTAGTAAATTTAGGGAGACTGTTGAAGATAAGTCTACTACAAAGGAATCCATAGAATATTCCAAAATTAAAGAATATATGTCAAGAGAATTAGAAGAAGTAAAGATGAGTGTAAGAACTTGTTGAAAGAAATGCTTTGAGAAAATTATCGCCTTTAAAGGTTACTCTATTAATTATTTCTTAAGCATTGCTAATAATTTTGTGCTTAATGAAAGCATGCCGTTTCAGTAAGAACCCTCTTTTGTAGTTTCACCATTTGAAGGCATGTCTGAAGTTTTCTAGAAATTTTATTGAGAAAATGATGAAATTTGGAAGAAAATATTGCGGCCCGAAGAAACAAAAACAGGGTTATTTGGTCATAGCAACTTTTCATATGTTTGGAGTAAAAGGATAAAGCTCATCTGCCAAAGAACACAGTCGAATCCAGGGAAACATGGAGGTTGTAGTTTGATGCTCTGGGGTTGTTTTTTTCAAAAGAAAACGTCAATGGTTAAAGTCGATGGTATCATGAGAAAAGAGCAATACATTGGAATTTTAAGCCAAAAGTTGAATACGTCTATTGTTGTTCATAATGACGGTCGTCTTCGAGTATAGAACCCAGAGGTTAGCAGTGAATATTTCGAAGACAGTAGGAAAGCGTTGTTCAGGTTAGCAGTGGATATTTTGGTAAAAGTAGCAGAGCATAGTTCGTCCTTCTGTTTCTCTTCGCCTGACAAGCTGGACTGGACATTCGGGTAGAGTGAACAAAAATGGCCGCCTTTATACACGACGGATTGAATATTCTACGTCTTCTGATTGGTTAACCTTCTATTGGTGGACTATAAAGTGAGTTAAGTCATTTGGGCTAACTCGCTGTTATATATATACACAAAAAACTGCAACATCTATAATGAAACTGAATCTAGGACGTCATTGAAGCAACATGCAGGCGAATGATCAAAAGCATATATCAGATTTAGAGAAAAACAGTTGGCGACAAATAAGATTGAAATTTTACCATGACCAGGTCAAGGTCCAGGCCCTAATCCGATAGAAAATCCATGGAGGCAGTTAAAGATGAGAGTAAGGCACATGTATCGTAAGAATCTCACAGAATTCAAGAAAAGTGGAAGAAATAAAGAGAAGCTAAAAATTACAATAAAAAATTACAAAAAGTTATCATCTTTAAAAAATACACTATTAAATATTAATAAAAAATTATAATAATTTTAACCTGATTATAATTTTGTTGTTGTTTGGTCATAGAGCTACAAAAAATAAGAAGTTGTGAAGAGCCATGATCAATCTGCCTAAGAAGACTGGTAATTGATAGCAGAAGAGGTAATGAGAAAAATAGTAAAACGACAAGCATTTCTAATAGCTGCAAAAAGATAGGATGTTGTGGAGGGCCACGATCAACCTACTAACAAGCTTGTATAAAAGGATGGCAAAGCAGAATGTAGGAAGGATAGCAAAAAGCAAACATTACTAAAAGCTACAAAGGATAGAAAGTTGTGGAGAGCCATGATCAGTTTACTTAACAAGACTAAACGAATGACAGAAAAGGGGGAGGGGAAAAGTAAAAAGACAAACATTTTTAAGAGCTACAAAGGATAGGAAATTGTGGAGAGCCATGATCAACCTACCTAACACTTTTTTTAATAAATGGATGGCAGAACAAGTAGTGAAAAGAATAGTAACACGAGAAACATTTCTAATACCTACAAAAGATAGGATGTTGTGGAGAGCCATGATCAACCTACCTAATAAGCTTGTGTAAATGGATGGCAAAACAGGATGTGGGAAAGTTAGTAAAAAGACAAGCATTACTAAAAGCTACAAAGGACAGAAAGTTGTGGAGAGTCATAATCAACTACATCTTGAAGGGATGTGGCACAAACCTACATAACAAGCTGATGTAAGTGGATGGCCGAAGTGGGAGTGGGAAAGATAGTAAAAACAAACATTACTAAGCGTTACAAAGCATAAGAAGTTGTGGAGAGCCATGATCAATCTACCTAACAAGACTATATGGATGGAAGAAAAGGGAGAACGAAAGATAGTAAAAAGACAAATATTGTAAATGAACTATACCGTGTATATATATATATATATATATACTTGCACAAGCAAAAAAGGCGTCGTCAGTATTTTTGGATTCTAATGAATTTCGTAGATACAAGAAGTGCCAATGTGGGCTAATCTATAAAAATCATTCCGAAAAATGTTTTCCTATTTTTTTAGGAGATGATAAGATAACCCCATTAGTACCCATCTGTGTTACACGGATTGAGAAGAATTACATTGCCTGCGTGACTGTTAATGAGTCGGTATGTCAGCTATAAACTGTTATAGGCTCACTAACTTATAGGAGGCACTGTGGAGTAATGAATAGCAGCTCGAATTGAGGAATCGGAGAGCCGAGTCCGAATTCTAGTCGAATCCATTACATTCACTTACACTTGGGAAAGGTATGACTCCTCTTTTTCTCCCCTTCTTCTTGCTATGGGTAAATAGCAGGACAGACCGGGTTCTATAGCCTCTGATGGCAACTGGTCTACTGGTCAGAAAGACAATGGCAACCTACTGCGGAAAAAAATCTGCCCCATCGGTCATGTATCGAAAGATACATGATCGCCTAAGTGTGCATCACGAATGGCACATGACTGACTGACTGACTGAGGCGTGTTTAAATGTCAAGGCACAACAAAAAGCACCAGTTCCCGGCATATCATCAAAATTAAGCTTTATAGGCTCTGATCAAGGCTAATATGGGTGATCAGTTAGGAACACTATGAACAACAAAACATCTAGAACTTGCGTACCAGAATTACCGGGTGCGTAAGGTATTTGAGGACAGATTTATCTTTATAGAAAAACAGATGTATAATAATCGATAATAACTTTATTACTGAAAAATGTTATGAGCATAAAAATACATTATCTCTTTTATAATCGTATTCAATAAAATCACCTTCAGTTTCAATAACTGCTTCTATGCGAGATCGAAATCGTCTACACACTCGAATTAAATGGTCTTGGTTCACATTGGACATTACTCTGACTATGGCGGCTTTAAAAGAATCTTGTGTGTTACGGGGGTGTTCATAAAAGTACGCATAAAAACGAAAGGAGGCTTGGAGAATTTAACACACAGGAGATATCGATGACCAGAGCGACAGTGGGAAACAATGAATAAACTACGTAACAAGATGATGACAAATGGATGACAAAACGAGGAGTGGGAAGGTTAGTAAAAAGAAAAAATATTAAAGACCTACAAAGGAGAGGAAGATGTGGAAAGCCATGATTAATCTACCTAATAAGCTTGTGTAAATGAATAGCAAAACAGGGAGCGGGTAGGATAGAAAAATGACAAACATTACTAAGAGATAAAAAGGATAGGAAGATGTGGAGTGCCATGATCTATATACCTGACAAGCTTGTGTAAATGGATAGAAGAAAAGAGAGTGGGAAACAGTAAAAAGATGAACATGCCTAAGAGCTTCAAACGATAGGAAATTGTGGAAAGCCATGATCAAGTTTTTTTATAAATGGATAGAAGAATAGGTAGTGAGAAGAATAGTAAAACGACAAACATTTCTAATAGCTACAAAGGATAGGATGTTGTGGAGAGCTATGATCAACCTACGTAATAAGCTTGTGTAAATGGATGGCAAAACAGGGTGTGGGAAGGATAGAAAAAAGACAAACATTGCTAAGAGCTACAAAGGATTGGAAGTTGTGGAGAGTCATAATCGCCTACCTCTTGAAAGGGCACGGCACAAAGACGAAGAAAATAATACAAACACTGAAACTACAATCTAATGCCTGGAACTGATTGATTTTTTAAGGCTTATCAACCCTTTGTGAGTTATTTAAAGCCGAAATGTATTTCAGATTGTTAGAGGTTGCATACAATACCTGGTGTTCCCAAGCGGTCTCCCATCTAATTACTGATCGGCCTCGGCGTTGCTTAACTTCGGTGTTTTCAGGTGCTCATCCTTGGAAACTTATGTTAGGTATCTGTTGATAAACAACCAAACAATGTAGGCACAGGCATTTCAAATATTCTGTGCTCTACAGAAGGATGCTGAGAATAACATGGTTTGAGCATGTGAGTAACAAGGAAGTTTTAAGCAAAATAGAAAAAAAAGAATCAGAAAGAGTCGGTTGAAATGTCTAGGTCGAATTATGAGGAAAGAAGGCTTGGAAAATTTGACAGTCACAAGGTGTATCAAAGGAAATAAAGACAGTGAGAGACAGCGGACTACCTATCTCGTGCAAATGGATGGCTCTAAAGGAGGATGGATCGGTTGGTAAAAAGACCAACGTTGTTAAGAGCTACAAGGGATAGGAAGTTGTGGAGAGTCATGATCGCACCAAAACTTCGGGTTCAGTTTGGTGAATCGATAAGGTATGACTTCATGATGAAATCATTTGGATACAGCTAAGGTTTTTACCCTGCCTATTCACCCAACACTTTCAAAGGTATTACCTTTTTTTTTTGTAGAAATCGTTATAGAAAATAATTTCTTCAATCAGGACAAGACTGAAAATAAACTTATCGGTTCCTAGAATAAAGAATTATTTAGGGAGGGAATTTAAGGCCAAGAGGGAATATATGAACAGGCCGTGTGGGAATTATTAAACTCGAGTCAGGATGCTGAAAATAACATCAATCAGCTAAGTGACAAATTTGATATTTGCATTATATATATATATATATATATATATATATATATATATATATATATATATATATCCGCCACCCATCTGTGTGCGTGTGCGTTTAAAAACTAAGAGAAAAATGTATATATCTGAAAGATAATTTTAATATACTGGAATGACAAAACAGGAAAACTTATTTTTGCAAAGAGTTTCGTTACGTCAAGAATAACAGCAATTGCAACAATGCTCCTGAAGGAATGAAACGCGTTGCAAAAATAAGTTTTCTTATTTTGTCATTTCAATTTCTTTCTCTCTCTCTTTCTCTCGTTCTCTCTCTCTCTCTCTCTCTATATATATATATATATATATATATATACATACGCGGTCTGATTACAAAGTATCGAGGCTGTTGCTATGTTTACGAAGCTAAAGTATGCAGAGTAAAGCCGATCTGTCTGTCTGTCTGTCTGTCTGTCTGTCTGTCTGTCTCTCTCTCTCTCTCTCTATATATATATATATATATATATATATAAAAGTGAACATAGAAGTCAATACTTAGAGGCGACAGTCTGTTTCATGCTAGATGCATCTATCATGAAATAGACTGTCGACACTAAATGTTGACTTCTATGTTCTTTTATATTTCACACGCTCTATCTCTGATATTGAGCACTTTATCCCATAAATATACCATATCTTAAGACTATATATATATATATATATATATATATATATATATATATATATATATACGCGGTTTGATCAAAAAGTATCGAGGCTGTTGCTATATTTACGAAGCTAAAGTATGCAGAGTAAAACCGCTTGGCACGGATTGACCTTGAACTCTGTCACGCATGCACACTGAGTTATAACGTTCTCGCTTCCGTTGTTTATAGCAGTGCGTGCAAGGAAAGTGTATAGAGTGTGCTCGTCTCACCGCGCCAAAGATATTCTATCATTGTGCATCAGGTTTTGGCCAAACACAGCATTCCACATGCCCGACAACCACCATATACCCCCAGATCTCGCACCTTGCGACTTTTTCCTCTTTCCAAAAATTAAATCTCGCTCGAAAGAAACATGATTTCAAAACAAGCCAAGAGAATGAACGAGGCTGCTGCTCGCTATCCCAGAAAAGGAGTTCCAGGAATGATTTCAATATTGGAAACGACGCTGGATAAAGTTTGTGATTTAAGAAGGTGATTAATTCGAAGGAGATTAAATGCAGAAGTGATATGTATTGTAGTTTTCTTTTTGTGGCACTCGTTCAGATATTTTTTTTAATTAGTCTTTGATTATGAATTGGGACAAAATATAGATAAAATATGGATTGAATCCGACAGAATCATAGGATAAAGAACGAAGTGCGAATAGAAAATGATTAAATCCTTTTTGTTTTTATTCACTTAACCCTTTCGTCCCGGTTGTAAAACGCAGAAACAAAACAGGCCATAATTTTCGATCCTAATAAGAAAAGGACATAATTATTTACTCAGGAAATACTTCGTGGGAGTTTTCATAAATAATTTACCATCCATAAACACACTTTAAACACACTTTATTATATTTTTATTTGATTTTTCTTTTTGTGTGCGCAGGAGTGTGTGTATCTGTATGCCTGTATGTGCACATCTGTGGGATGTCGTGGTTATTTCTGTTTTCATAATTTAATGTCCTTTAATTTATGTCCTTCGCAAGTGTTTGATTGTTCTTAATAAAGGAATCCTATCAATAAAACCTTCTTGTGTGGTCGTTGGTCGGGGTTAAATTGTTTCAATGTTTTAGATATTCAGTAAATTTCCTATGGCCTTAATAAATTCCAAATAGAATGGCATTGTTCACAAATCTAATAATCAAACAGAAACAGGGATGAAGCGTCAGAGTTTGATTCAACTGCAAGTGCAAACATATTAACGTCCCCATCCTTCGCACGTTTACTATAAATCTGGGGTTAATAAGAGGTTCTTCGGGAATTTTCTCTTATAACGCTTCAATAATCCTTCTCAATCAATCTTTGCATCAAAGGTTTTTCGAATGCCAATTTAGGATAGAATCATATAAATAAACTATTGGCTAAATCACAAAAGTTGATTTTGGACCCAGTGTGTTGCAGATTTCATCCACTTAACTGAAATAATCTAAAACAAATATTCACGCAAGCCAATTTGTGTGTTATATGTAAAGCTATCAGGCAAATTTGGAAAGCATCGGATGAAAGTTATGGCTGAAAAAGCATGGCTATAACTATTCAACTCATAATAAAGGAATTCCATCGATAAAACCCTATTGTGTGGTCGTTGGTCGGGGTTAAATTGTTTCAATGTTTTAGATATTCAGTAAATTTCCTATGGCCTTAATAAATTTCAAATAGAATGGCATTGTTCACAAATCTAAAAATCAAACGAGAAACAGGGATGAAGCGTCAGAGCTTGATTCAAATGCAAGTGGAAAGGCACGAACGTACGAATAGGGAGGCTATTCGCACGTGTACTGTAAAGCTAGGGTTAATAAGAGGTTCTTCGGGAATGTTCCCTTATAACGCTGGTGATGGTGGTGGTGGTGGGGGAGATGTATTCATACTTTTCCCAAAGGTATTTGTGCTTAAGTGAATGTAACGACCTCGGTTGGAATTTGTTTCTCTTGCTTCAAATCTCTTTTTCCTCTGGGAGGAGATTGTCTAGCATTCACTGCCATATAGGAGGATTGATATAAACTAGTTCATCGGTTATATCAAATTTCCTTCAACAGAATGAGAGCAATTTCGACCGGTGGATTAAGAAAAAGCGCTCCATTCAAAATTACAAGATGGCTACCGAGTATGGCGTCAGACAAATGAAGAAGGCCGGCAGTTACAACGGCTGAAATGCAAAATAAATAAATAAATAAATAAATAAATAAAAAAAATAAATAAATAAAAATAAAACAAAACAAAAAACAAACAACTATTTCAAAAAGGAAAGCGTAAAATAATTACATATATTCTTTCGTAATTAAGCCAGAAGAATTGATAAAATAAAATTAGAAAAAACGAAAATGCTTTTGATACATCCCGGAACAATCATTTTTGTTTTCACTGTTTAGTGAAGTCCTAACCAAATTTATGATCACTGAAGTTAAGTAACATCAAACCTGGTCAGTACCTAGATGAGTGACCGCATGGGAATACCTGATGCTGTAAGCTTGGGCTTGCGGGTGGTATAATGGATAATGGCTCAAAATTGTTAATCGGAGAGCCGAGTTCCAATTCCGGTTGGGTTCGTTATATTCACTTACGCGCAATTATACTCTTGGGAATGGTATCAATCTACCTCTTTTCTCATCCAGCTATGTGTTAATTAGTATGACTTGTATCATTAAACTATTATTATCTCAAAAAATATCTTAGAATCTAAAAATATTTGCTGATTTTAGATACCCCTGCAAAAGGTTGATAAGCCGTAGGAAAACGAATCAATAAAAAAAAAAAGATACCTAACCAAATTCTCATATTTCTAATATTATTTTGGCGCCCCACCCCTTGAGGAAAGAAAACGGGGGTGGGGGAGAAACGCACGCACACATATGATGGTACAGTCGGATGCTAAGGAGAATAATTCTAATTTCAAATAACAACTCTGCTGTAGGAAACCCGATCTCAACAGGCATGATAGACGCCAAAGAAACAAATAAAGAAGTCAATAAGAAGAAACAAAATTGAAAACAGATTCGCAAACAAACAACTGGAGATTTTCGCCTCCGGCTCGGGTAGCTACACGATGAGAAACGAGTTCTTTGTGCAAGGAACATGAATCAAAACGAGAAACACATTGACGAGACAAGAGCTAATTAATTCGTTTACGGCGACCAGAAACAGCTACGCTGTCGAGGTGATATGATTCGAAACGAGAATAGCGTAGAACTATCTTTACACCGTGGGAAAATAAAATAAAACCAATAAAAAAAAAATAATAAAGAATGAAAATAAATAAATTCATTTTCCCATGATGCAATTTATAAAGGAACTAAAAAGGGTTTCTTGTCACATGTGCGATTTTATAAACCCATTTTCGGAAAGGAGTGAATCTTTCTCTTTCCACGTTCCAACGAGATCATTTGGACGTGTTTTCAGCAGCCCTATTCATGAAATAGAGATTCGGTCATCCCAACTCAGCGAGAGGCTGACTTGAGCTCGACCATGTTTACCCGTTCTTATCCTTACTTCCCACAAATTATTTCTGAGCCAAAAAGGAAAACGGACATACTCAAGAGACATTTAACTTTGTTTCAATACAGTCAACATAAAAGAAACAAACGTCCATAGCAGAAACTCAAGATTTTTGTATCCTTCTTCTATCTTTGTTTATATTTTGAACAAGCATCTTTGCTTAAAAAACACCCACAAGCTTGTTAACGTCTACAGAGCCTAAATAAAAAAAATGGACATAAACATTAAATCATAAAAGGTTTATTAGCACAGTGACCCAGCAAACAAAATGACTTTGCTAAAATGTTTCTGTAACGTTTATTATTAACCAGTATCTTCATCAACACGGCTTTTATAACGTTTTGGTTGATTAGTGTATTTTAAATCCAGTGTATTTAGACGATACCGAGAACTATTTTTTGTCTTCTCGATGAGGATTCTACAACTTAACAAGTTTATAAAACCGATTGGCGGGTCGGATTTAGTTAATGCGTGTCATGTATTATAAACTAAATCGGCCTGTGGGAAATTAAATAAAACCAATAAATAAAATAATAATAGCGAATAAAAAAATAATTTTTCAATTATGCAAGTTATTAAGAAACCAGAAAGGGTTTCCGGTCACATGTGCAATTTTATAAACCCACTTCCGGAAAGGACGGAATCTTTCTCTTTCCACTTTTCTACTAGATCGTTAGGACGTGTTTTCAGCAACCCTATTCATGAAGTAGAGATTCGGTCATCCCAACTCAGCGCGAGGCTGACTTGAGCTCGACCATCTTTACCCGTTCTTATCCTTACTTTCTGTTTGTTTCAAGATCCTTGATAAAGTCCAAAGACGGATATGCAATGTAATTGGCCCTGATCTGGCATCTCGTCTGCAGTTGCTCTCTCACACACGCGCCGTCGCCTCTCTGTTTTTTTTTACGAATACTTTCACGGTAATTAGAATTCATGAATTTAAGCGTTCAACTAGGCTGACATCACGCTTTCACTCTTTCAATGTCGAAACTATCAAATATAGCCGTCTCTTCTACTGTAAAAGCTTCATATCCCGTATTTATCGCTTGTGGAACTCCCTCCACATTTCTTGTTTCCCTGATAGCTATAATCTCCAGATATTCAAATGTAATGTCAATTGACGTCTCCAGATGCGCTGATCTCTCACCTAACCTTCTCTTCATCCTTTCCTATATCACTCGTCTTTGCTCTTGCTCCAACTCTCTGTAACCCCTTGCGTGCTAGTGGCTTCCCGCCTTGCTTGGAGTAGAATGCTTAAAAAATATAAAATAAAAATGATTTCTGAACTCAAAAGGAAAATGGACATACTCAAGAGATATTTAACTTTGTTTCAATACAGTCAACATAAAATAAACAAACGTCCATAGCAGAAACTGAAGTTTTTTGTATCCTTCTATATTTTGGACAAGCACCTTCATCAAAAAACCAAATAAAAAGCACACACAAAAACCACAAACTTGTTAACATCTACAATATCCTCAATGGGGAAAAATGTAGTCATCGTTTATACTCACTAGCTATCATCAATGCTAATGGTAATACTAGGCTTTTTCCTTATAAGGAGACATTCAGCTTTCATTGATCGTGCAACCAGTTGTCGGATGAAATTTGTTGGGGGCTGTTATTCTTGTGTATTTTTGCTATACATTCAGGGAGACACGCTTGCGTGCGCATGCGCCTGGATTAGGATCGAGTTCGCATTCATTCATATCGGAAAGATATTATATGGTGTACTCACCGTTTTAAATGTTGTAAATCTATATCAGGAGCCTCAAAGAAATCAATCACAAAGACAATAGCCGGGTAGGTTGTATCGATCGGAAGCTCTAGCTGCCATTGCCAAGGAGTGTAGGGGGCAGGAACCCACTTTTTAGCAGGGATCAGAGAACACAAGATGGCGACTGAGAACAAGAAGTGCTGTAGCTTCATCTCTATCTATAAAAGGCAGGATGTGTGTGTATGTGTAACGAATGCACGGTCGTAATTTTCGACGGATTTGCACCAAAACTTACATGCACATACTCCAAGTTAGCGGGAAGGCCAAGACAGACTTTGCATTTCCCCACACCCATCAATAGTGGAAATAATCGATTTTTTCAGGCTTCTACGGCAGTTTTTATGTAGTTTGCGGTCATTTTCTACTGGCCAGAGTGAGAGTTTATAGCTGGCTGCCACGAATAGGCAGGAAGATTCTATTGGCCAGCGTGAGAGCCAACAGCTGACTGACACGAATGTTAACTAGCATGCTAGCATGCAAAAGAATCGATAGCTGCATTCGTCACAAGTGGGAAAAATTTAGATCTGCATGACACTTTACTCCAATTGGCTCATTTGCTTGCTTAAACTCAATGTTGATTCTGATTCCGCAGAACTGGGTTGGGTGTGAAAAAGTATTTGTTGTTAACATTCTTTTTTCATTCGATTTTTCCAGTTACGACTCCTTTTTTAAAGCTGATCGTTTTGTGTTGATTTTGTTTAGTTCTTTTTTCGTAACAGATTTAATGTTTAGTATAGAGTTTAGAAAAAATTTGCAGTGTGAGATAGGCAAGAAGTAAGGTATGTAGCAACATCAGCACGGCAAAGGACACTACTTTAAAGGCAAGGAAGGGCAAAAATATTTTAAGTCAAGTGATAGCGATTGCTGTATGGGTCGTACGATTTTTGAATCAAGCACGGGCAACGCCGGGTCATGCTGCTAGTTTTTAATAACATACTGACAAAATAGGAAAAGAATGTGAATGCAACGAAAGATGATTTTTGCTAAAAAGAAATTATATCTACATTTTGACAATATAGATATTTCCCAAATCTCCAAGCTAATATTAAGCATTTATTGATGATTGTGCTACTCGATTTACACTTTTCTTCATTCCCTGTCCATTGGGCTGAGATCGAAGTGTAGTGTCTGTTCTCCTCGTCCATAAATATAATGGTAATATTAGCCGTTTTTTTTATATGGAAAAATTCGGCATTCATTGACCGAGGAGACACTGCTGCTGACGGTCGACAATTTACAAAATCTTTCTCTTAAAACAATTCTTCAGGTAAAATAATTTTCTCAAGTCCGTTTCCAAAACAAAGCAGAGTATTAAGAGATTGACAAACCACTATAAACAAGGAAAACAGCACTAAACAGTTATATAATAATGTCAAATAACAAAATGTCTCAACTTTTGAGTGTAGATTCTTTTTTTAAAGTTCTCAGATAATGTAACACTTCAACGTTCTTTTCACTTCCTCAAGTGCATAATGTATTCAATGATCTTGAAAAAAAATTATGGCCGGGTACAGTGAAGTTAAATATAGTAAATACATTTTTTTCCTATCAAAAGAACTTTATTGGAATCTATTCAAATATCAGAATTTTAAATAATCTGTGCATTGTTGCCAAAGAGAAGTTTGCTAAATGTTTGAACTTTATTTTTCATATCTTAATCTTCGTAAATTCGCTTTCATGGTTATTATTTGTCGTATAATGCCAAGTTGTGAATTTTGTGTAATTTTTCTTTCCAGAAAATATAATGGACAACTGCGTCATGTTAATCCCAAGATATATATATATATATATATATATATATATATATATATACAACATTAAACATTAATGAAAAATGATAATAAACATTCATTTTAGAGTTGCATAAAGAAAGATATTAATTTATGAATAAAGCAATGAGTGTTGTTCCCTATGAAATTTTAATTTCTAAAATAAAAATGATATTTAACTCATGCGTAAAATAAAAGTTTAAAACCTTTTTTTCTATTTTCTTGTTAAAAACGTGATAATCAGACTCTGGTATGTGACTGAAATAAATAATAGATAGCTTCAGAATTATGCACAATTTCGAAACGTGGAAGAAAAATTTAAAAAAAGTGATGCCTCCTTTTTAAAAAGAAAATTAGCAAAAAGAAAAATAATAGAATTTCATTGGCATTTTAAGGTAAAGGGGCCCTTCGTCCTGCTTAGAAAACACCAATGATATTTTTGAAGAAATAATTTTAAATTCTTCGATTCACTTCATGGAACTTTAAAACCTCACTTTAACTCTGATTCGCGCTTTAAGCCCAAATCTGGCCAAGACTAATTTGGGCCAAATGTCTGATTTGGGCCGAAAAGTCCAATTCCGGCTAAAAGATTGATTTGAGACGAAAGTCCGATTTGGGCCAAAAATCCGCTTTGAGCCGAAAGTCTGGTTTGGGCCGTAAGTCCGGTTTGGGTCGAAAGTCCGATTTGGGCCGAAAGTCCGATTTGGGCCAAAAATCCGGTTTGGGCCGAAAGTCTGGTTTGGGCCGTAAGTCCGATTAGGGCCAAAAGTCCGATTTGGGTCGTAAGTCCGGTTTGGGTCGAAAGTCTGACTTAGGCCGAAAGTCTGACTTAGGCCGAATGTCCGATTTGGGCTGAAATTCCAATTCAGGCCGAAAACAATTCTTCAAATCACAAACTCCGTGGAAATTCAATTGAGTTGAGTTCTTAGAATCAAAAACTCTGCAGAACTTCAAAACTTCATATCAGGAAACCTCTCACTTTAAGTCTGATTCCTTGGAATTTTGAAGAAATAAAATTGATTTCCTCAATTCACAAAGTTTTGAAGATATTTTAAATTGAATTTGAAACAAAAAATTTAAATTCACAAAATTTTTGTATTACTTTAAACTCAATATAAATTAAAACTTTTAGAATCAATAATTTTTTCAGTTACTTTAAAATTTGAATTTTTAACTGTTCCCTTTTAAAGCCACTGGAATGACAGGGTGTAAGCGATTTCCATTTTTTCCTCAGATTAGGTTATTTGCAGTGGTGTGCAGTAATATGAATCTATTTTCGGGGTGTATGATTAAATTTGTTTGGTCTTAAAAAATATTGTAATCCGTAATTGCATCAGATTTTCATCACGCCCAGTCACTATTGTCCCGACTGTCGATTAGTTGTCCCGCGGTTATTATCTGCGATGGACGTTACTTCAAGGAAGCTTACGAAAATTGTAACGCTGTATGAACACACTGGCACGTCTTACCAGTGAGCAAATCAAAGTACTAGACTGGCCCGGAAACTCTCCTGATTTAAATCCAATCGAGAATATGTGGTTAATCTGCAAGGAACGACTTCGTAGAATGGACATACGAAGTACTAACATGTGCACTGGGTCATGTTTCAATGGAAAAATACTAAAAAAAGTAAATAATTACGGAAGTATTCGTTTTGTTCCAATTAATTTGCATAAAGGTGTATAATATGTAAATGTAGAGCATGTGTAGCCCGAGTTAGAGGTGTTTCAGGCACGTGGATGTACATGGATGGATTTACCATTTATTTATTTAGACTAGGTTAAAAGCCTCCCTAACGGGTAGCATTTAAACGAGCTCCTGCAGAATTTGTAACTGTATAATAAAGAAGTAATTATACAAAGAATTAACAATGTTAATGCGATTACTGGTGAAATCACTTCGCTAACAAGTCTTAATGAGACATTAACTTACTATCGATTGATTAACGCGATCCTTATATTTTAATTGTTGTCAGATGGAATTGTTGAAGACATTTTACTCTATTGGACTATACTTTAGTCCATATCACTTTAAGTGAAATATACATACAACAACAAAAATTCGTGGACTTATCATATTACTAAATTCAAGCAAAGTCTAACATGAATCATTTAAGCAACAACACTTGCGTTGCGGCATCGCATCTTCCAAAATATTATAACTGTCAATAATTAGCATATTTTTAAAAACATCTTTCGGTCTACACTACATTTATTTTGTCTTGGTGTACGCCCTGAAGATGACAATTTGAATTGTCGAAAGTATTAAGCACAAGATCATTAATTTCATCTGTTCAACAATTCAGATATAAGGATTGCGTTATTAAAGGAATTAATATTAAGTTAATGTCTCATTAAGACTTGTTAGCGAAGCGATTTCGCCATTAATCACATTAATATTGCTAATTAAGTCTGTATAATTACTTCTTTATGATATAATATATATACTGAACAACTTATATATATATATATATATATATATATATATATATATATATATATATATATATATATATATATTGTGTATATTTAGGCAGCAATTTTTCATTGATGCATGTTTCATTAAATAATATAGACAAGTGTTGTCTATTTATTTTAAGTTTCTTTTCATATTGTCTGATAAGCTTAATCACATTATCATTGAAAGACGAAAGGAAATCCCCATATTGATACATGTTTTATATAAATCAATGGCTGCTGTTATCGATTATAGGCATTTAAGAATATTTATGGAGATTTCGTTGTAATTGATAACAGAAGCCATTGGTTTATACCAACGGCTTTCCATACTTAATACTTCTCGTTTTCACTCTCGCGTGGTCATGTGTGACGTCACGAGCTGCGATGCGATTTTCGCTTCCGCGTCTCGTATACACGAGTTTGTCGTTGCTTTGATATTTTCATGCAACAAAAACAGACTATCATTATCGTTTCGTCCCTGTATTGTTTGATATATTGAAATGTAATTGTTATCTTTGATAATGGCTTATGTAAGCCAAAAGCTTAGATTGGATTTAAACATGTATCAATATGGTAATTTCCTTTCGTCTTTCAATGATAATGCTATTAAGCTTATCAGACAATATGAAAGGAACTTACTTAAAATAGACAAAACGTGTCTATATTATTTAATGAAACATGCATCAATATATATATATATATATATATATATATATATATATATATATATATATATATATAATATTATAAATTAATTGATTTAAAATATGTTTTTTCCGCTACACAGTTCCAACCATGTTTAAAAAATGGAAGCTAAAAGCCACGAATTTAATTTTGCAATTAAATTAAAGGCATTAGTTCCATTTCATTCTCAAGGGAATTTTGGAGTAACTTTTAAAATTACTGGGTTTTAAAGACACATGTAAAATCACGTTTCCATGGTTACAGATAAATCTACTTCAATTGGACAAGGGTTCTCTGGGTTTTCCTTATGTCTGTATCATTGTATCGGTTATTAGCTACATTTTGGTAAGGGGTAGGGATGTATTTTTCAATGAGAACTGACATCCGTTGAATGCATGACGTCTGGATTTTTAAAAAATTTATTGTTAACGGCAAAAATATTCTTACGGCATTTTTTTTCCTATTTGTAAATTTAAAGATTTTCGAGGGTGTTCAGATTAGAATACTTTTTATTTAACCACGATTTGAAATATTCTCATTTTTAATTTTTATTATACTATATTTTTTTTATGAACAGTTAAATGTATTAGAATCCCTTATATTATGTAGGATTATAAGAACACCGGATTATATATCTTACTGTTCTTTCTTTTTTTTAAATACATTTTATTTAAATATATATATATATATATATATATATATATATATATATATATATATATTAGAGAAAAATGTAACGTTCGACTAAGCATGCGCATGAGTGAGGGATGACGGCAATTGTGATTTTTTTTTAGATATCCCACACTGTGATAATAGAAGTTCTGCCAGGAATGTTGTATGAGCGCGGGTACAAATTTACTGAGTATAATCTTGCGATCCAGGCACTCTTTAGACATTTTCGTTGTAGTGAATTGTTTTCTCCTTTGATCAGTGTAACATTTTTTATTCAACATTTTTTGTTTAATTCAAAGTTTATGGTTTATTTTATAACATTTAAATGTATAGCCTTTAAAAATTCGGCTAAGTGGGCCAAGGTATTTTCATTGGTTCCTAACTGTGGCGTTGCTTAAAAAGGTTGAGAAACACTGTTTTGACCTGTGAGTGATAATCTTCCATTGTCTCTGAAAGAAGTTTATATGATGTCATATACATTAATAACCGTGGGAACTTAGACATGGTGTAATAGTTAGCCAGCCTGTCTCACTCGATTTATTACGATTGAGTTGTGTGTTCAGTTCTCAATAGGCGATTTTTACTATTGGTAGATCTTAGGTTGTGCCACATCTGAACAGCACTAATGTTGAGCTAGATCTGAACTGCTCTTAGGTTGTGTCACATCTGAATTGCCCTAACTTGAACCACATCTGAACTGCTCTTAGGTTGTGCCACGTCTGAACTGCCCTAACGCTGAGCCACATCTGAACTGCACTTAGGTTGTACCACGTTTGAATTGCCCTTACATTGTGCCACATCTGAGCTACCCTTACCTTGAGCCACATCTGAACTGACCTTATGTTGAGCCACCTCGTAACTGCCCTTAGGTTGTGCCACATCTGAACTGCCCTTACGTTGAGCCGCATCTGAACTGCTCTTAGGTTGTGCCACATCTGAACTGCCCTAACGTTGAGCCACATTTGAACTGCCCTTAGGTTGTGCCACATCTGAACTGCCTTAACGCTGAGCCACATCTGAACAGCACTTAGGTTGTACCATATCTGAACTGCCCTTACGTTGAGCCACATTTGAACTGCTCTTAGGTTGTACCATATCCGAACTGCCCTTACGTTGAGCCACATTTGAACTGCCCTTAGGTTGTACCGTATCTGAGTTACCCTTACCTTGAGCCACATCTGAACTGACCTTATGTTGAACCACCTCAGAACTGCCCTTACGTTGTGCCACATCTGAGCTACCCTTACCTTGAGCCACATCTGAACTGACCTTATGTTGAGCCACCTCTGAACTCCCCTTAGGTTGTACCACATCTGAACTGCCCTTACGTGGAGCCGCATCTGAACTGCCTTAGTTAATCGTTATGCGTTAAAAAAAAACATCGAAATGAAGAGAGATAGAGACCAAAGAAAAGAAGCAATCACTAAAATAAGGTTGGATAAGGAATTTTATTTCGCAGACAGTTTGACACGGTTAGAAATATTCATCTTTTTTTCTTAAAATAACTGTCGTCATGAAACTGATGTAGGTGGCAAAATATTTTTTCACAAGATGGCGCCAGTGTGATATTTCTCGTAAAACTGTCAACATGACTTCTTGACAAATGCACAAGTGCTTTTCAGATAAACAAAAGTGTATTTTATTTCCTAACACAGTGACTGACTCACCACAACTGGCGCCCAAAAGTTACGCCCCCCCCGCCTGCCAAACAAAGCTATAGAGAGCCTCGCGTTTTCTTGCTAACTGTTCACCCAATTCAAAACGCAAGTGTAACTCAAGCTAGAGAGGTACTGAAGGAAGTTGTTGTATAAGCGTAAGAGGAGGAGGTGAAACGTGCATTTTCAGAGGATATGTAGGAAAGATAATAGCAAGCTTTAAACGAAGAGGTTAAGAGCCACTCAAGCTAGAGAGTTACTGAAGTAAGTTGTTGTATAAGCGTAAGAGGAGGAGGATAGTATGGCGATATTTTTAGAAAGATAACGGTCTGCCTTAGACGAAGAGGTTAAGAGCCACTCAAACTAGAGAGTTACCGAAGGAAGTTGTTGGGTGAGCGTAAGATTGTTTGAAAGGCTGTTCTGTATTTCATTCTAACTGGGTGCCCTTTCTATAAAAATCTGTTTTTATCAATATTAACTAAACGTGTCGTAGCATACATCGAGGATCGAACTCACTAGAACAACACTTGTAATTTCATAAATGTTTGTCAAATACAAGGCCCAAGAGACACTGAAGGTAGAGCGCTACTGAAGGAGGTTATATGAGCGTAAGACGAGGAAGTAAGAACTGAGGATATGTAGGTAGGAAAGATAACTGACAACCCTAGGATTGAAGAGCCGCTCAAGGTAGAAGGTTACTGAAGAAGTTAGAATTGCTTCACTGTAAAGATTGAATAAATCCAGCGAGAAACACATCCTTGCCTTAACCCTTTTTTCTGTTTTTGTGTTCAGTGAACAAAAGTTTGCCTAGAATTATCTATATACAGGGTATGCGCAAATTGTCGCTTGTTAAAAATTCCTCCATGTGCATTGCTTGTTTTTGATTTTGTCGACTGCATAGTATAGTAAGGTCAATTTGGCACCGTTTGTGAGAAAAAGAGCACTATGACGCTCCGACAAAAATTTGTACTACTTGGCATTCGCACCGGAAGCTTCAATACGAACATTTCAGAGTGTATGTGAGTCAACCTGAGGAGAGTACACAGGATTCAGAAACGGTTGCATGATACACCCAGTCAACATCATGGTTGTTGACATGATCACAAGTGATGACGACGTTATGCCACCATTCATCTTCCCACAGGGCCTCAGACTCAACCCGTAGGCCTACATCAAGTGCTTTGAGGTGGTGGTGCTGCCCTGGGTCAGGAGGGTAGCTGCTGGATGACCCTATGTCTGGCATCAGGACTCTGCATCATGCCATACAAGCAGGAGAACCCAGTCATGGCTGTGAGACAATTTCTGTGACCACATCACACTTTACATCTATCCACCTTACTCCCCAGACAGCAACCTCCTTGATTATTATGTGTGGGGCACATTTTATCGAGAGGCGAAAAAAACTCCTTGTAAAACCAAAGATGAAATGAAGGCAAGGAAAATGGCAGCATTCACCAACTTAAAGATGGAGACCATCTAGAAGAGTTGTAAGAGATTCAGAAGTCGTCTGGAGGCCGTGGTTGAAGCCAATGGCGATTTTATTGAATAAATTTACTCTTTAGTATTTCAAGATAATTTTGTGTAATTTTGTTAAATATATCTGTTAAAATGAGATGTCAGTGTTATTTTTATTTTTGTGCAATTTAGACCACAATTTATCCATCGCAGACCGTATATTCAGTTTGCCTAGAATTATCCGTACTTACGATAATTAACAGATCTTAATTGTGCCTATCAGTTAGTGTCTAGGTAAATAATCACGAAGTAGCTTCCGATATATGAGAAGTAAATGAAGTTGAAGAATATTGAACCTGCCTGAATTTAATGTTTACAACATTATCTAATTAAATGTCCATGTACAATGAAAGTGTCTATATACCGGGTGTAACAGCAAAATTGTCCAAATCGTGTAACAACAAAATTGTCCAATTGTTAGATTAAGCTTTGAACCGTTGTATGTTAGAAATGATTAAAGATATCTTACTGGAATTCTCCAAGATTTTTATAACACTGTTGGACTCTACTTTGAACAATAAAAATGTATTTAGCTCTCAGTTGAAATGATGATCTCTCTTGCGGTTGTGATCTCCTAGTCCAGGTTCCCTCTCTACTTTTTCCTCTTTTTCTTAAAAATTATTCACAATTCTCTTGATGGTTCTTGAATGGACTTTGAATATGGAACCCAGAGTATGACTTCCATCCATTACTGATCTTTTTTCCTCTCACCATTGCTCAGTTGGAAAGACATAGAGGGGCTGACGCAAAATGATTTTAACCTGTTCTCTTTTTAGCTGAATAACTCAAATGGTTTTTCAGTGATTCTTACGACAAATGGTGTCAAGATGGCTAAACGTCTTATCCGAAAACCTGTAAAAAAGAAACTCAGTTGAGCTAGTGTTTTTTTTTTTTTTTTTTAGATATTAAACATTATGTGGGATGGACAATTATCTCATGCTGTTACATGTTTTAGACAATTTTGCGGTTACACTCGATTAAGTCAGCAATCAATGGCTCAGTGGATAAAGACATTGGTTAGATTCAGTGACTAGACCCAAAGAGTTGTGAGTTCAATACCAGGCCACATCAGTGCTGCGCCAAAAACTTAGAGAGTTGAGTTAAAGGGAAATAACTGAGACATCCGGAAGAGGCATGGGACGTGGAAATAGAACAATCTAGGACGAAATAAAGGGTTCGGTTCGTAATTCCAAACACCTGAAAAAGGTCGGAGCGTACAACAGCCGAAACGTTGTGAATATGGCAATGAAGATGAGATTAACAGTCAATAATGCAGGTAATATTGCACCTGAATTTCATATTTACAACACTTTGTAATAATCTTAATTTCTCTCTGCTGTTAAAGTCATTGTATGTAGTCAAAAATTAGATTCCGGCATATTGGAATCATGAGGCGTACAGTTTAAAAACATTTACAGTACAGTTTAAAAACATTGAACATGGTCTGTATTTACTTTTGCCAAATAAGGATACAAACATCTTCATTGTACCCAACAGTGAAAGTCTAAAAAGATAATGAAGAAATAGACGGCGATATATCAGAAGAATATATAACGGGTTTAGTAATATTGAACCTAGCTAGATATACTGTTTGCTCGAGTGATTCGCGCATTTTCAGCCTTCTCCAAAGTGAAAATCTAAATATATAATGAAGAAATCGCCTCTGGCAGACGGAATGAAATTTAACAGGTAGGAATGTGCCTGGATTTACCCTTCTTTCGTTTGATTCACCCATCTTAATTTCACTCTACAGTGAATGACGAAATATCTATCAAGAACTTGTCTCCTTCTCAAAAGCATATGAACGAGAACAATAATGAAACTAAGAAAATTTTGCTCTTCCGTCGGCTGATCAATCCAACTGAACTTCACTCAACAGTTAAAGTTAACGATATAGTGCTTTATGATTAGGTTTGTTTGACGACACATCAACTCCTCGTGGGTCATTTAATACCGAAATTTAATTTCTTTGGCTACTTTAGTCACTTTTTTTTACTATTAAAATCTATTGCTGGAAATGTTTACTATAAAAATATATTTTTCTACTATCATCGTGTTTTGACCCCAGTTTTTGGAGTCACTATTTCCCCATAGCTGGGAGCCTAACAGGTGCTACCACCCTAGCCAAGGTTGGATCTGGTGAACAACAGCAATTAAGAATTGGTTCCACGCTCATAACAAACCTCCCAATCAGAGGTCTTGCTACCGGATGTAGTTTATCGTCATACCCAGCACTTGACCCGAAATAGTGCTGCCAACCCGTGTCAGAGTGGACCTGGGAACAAAATCAATTAAGAGGTGGTTCCATACTCCTCAAAACCTCTAAATCAGAGGCCTTGCTGCCGGAGGTAGTTTATCGTCATACCCAGTACTGTACTCTAAAAGTTGCTATCACCCCGGGTCAGAGTGGATCTGGAAACAACATCAATTAAAAGAGGTGGTACCACACTCATAAAAAAAACCCTCACAATCAGAGGCCTTGCTGCCGGATGAAGTTTATCGTCATACCCAGGACTAGACCCTAAAACGTACTACCACCCTGAGTCAGAGAGGACCAGTGACTAACATCGATTAAGAGGTGGTTCCACGCTCCTCAGAATGTCCTCAATCAGAGGTCTTGCTACCGGATGTAGTTTATCGTCATACCCAGCACTTGACCCTAAATGGTGCTGCTAACCTGGGTTACAGTGGACCTGGGAACAACATTAATTAAGAGGTGGTTCCACGCTCCTCAAAACCTCCCAGAGGCCTTGCTGCCGGATATAGTTTATCCTCATACCGAGGACTAGAACCTAAAAGGTGCTACCGCCCCGGGTCAGAGTGGACCTGGGAAAAGCATCAATTAAGAGGTGGTTACACGCTCCTCGGACCCTCCCAATCATTGGTCATGCTACCGGATGTAGTTTATCCTCATGCCCAGGACGAAACGATGTAGTGAGTGATTTGTTTTGTTTACGGCATATCAATTTTTTCAGGTTATTTAAAGTCAGAAGATATTTTTAGATCGTAAGAGTTTTTTCGAGATAATAATCATTTAGTGATACAAGTCTTACTAATTAACCCATAGCTGGGGAGAGAAGAGGTGGATTTATACCTTTCCAAATTTTATTTTGGCGTAAACGACTATAACGAACCCGACTGGAATTTGAACTCGGCTCTCCGATTAACAATTCCGAGCCGTTATCCATTACATCACCGGCAGACCCAAGCTTACAGCACCTTGCATTCCGAAGCGGTGACCGTGTGGGTACTGGCCATGTTCGACGTTGCTTAAATTCGACGATCGTACAGGAACCGGATTTTCAACGTGATGTGGTCTTAAGCCCTCCTCGTAATTTGAAGGAAACACATTGCATTACAGACCCCACTCCTGATAGTACAGGGTGGTCCGAAAGTTTTGTCACCCCATACATAATATAATTTTCTATTTCAACGCTCTGTGGGGGGGGTATTATAAAGGAGGGAGTTTCACATGAACGTTACTTGAATACCCATTTGTTGAAGGACGCCGTTTGGAGAGCCTTGGCCAACAATCAACAAAGCATAGCTCTGTAAAATATCATATAGAACATGGCGCCGTATCATTTCAGCGTTCAGCGTCAATGAAAGCGAATCGACTGAATCCAGTACATGTGCTTTGTATTGTTGTTCTATTGTTCTCATTACTTCTTGGTAGGGGGTGACAAGACTTTCGGACCACCCTTTATTTACCAATATTTTCAGTTTCTTTGTAGTTATAGCATTATGGGAAATATGATATTGTTTAAGGCAGTTCCATCTGGTTTACCTGAAGGTTTCCTAACCCAGGAGGAGTGTTGCGTTCACTTTGAGCCAAAGACAATCTTATGCATTAGAAACACTCGTCTTTACCTTCTCCAAAGAAGGCTAACATAGTTTTATCTGCAGTGATGGCGATGGCTTCATCTTGGGATGTAAAAAGCATTGTGTTTATTGACTATCTTCAAAAGGGCCACACCATCAATGGAGAGCACTATGCCAACTTGCTGAGGCAGTTATGAAATGCTTTCAAGACCAAACGTAAACTGACGAAAGTGGTCCTGTTTCATCAGAACAATGTTCCAGCACACAAGTCCTTGGTTTCAATGGCTGATGTGCGTGACTGACTCTGAACTGGCTGATCACCCTGCCTATTCTGATTTGATTATTATCTGTTCCCCAACATGAAATAAAAAAAAAACACTTGACTGGGAACCAGTAACGCGATGGTGATAACGTTATATCAGCTGTTAATGACTTTTTGGCCAGCAGAAGGAAGAGTTTTGTTTGAACAGTCAGATACCAGTTTACCTGTAAAGAAACAATAGATTTATTAATAAGAAGAGTTGAAATGAATGCATGCAAGATTTTACGGCTCTAGCCTCACTCCTTCGTAGTCAGCCTATGAACTTTTCAGCCCATCCTCGTAATTGAAAAGAAACAATGCAGTTATTGATAAGAAGAGTTGAAATTAACGCATACAAGATTTCACAGCTCTAGCATCACTCTTACATAGCCAGCCTATGAAGTTTTCAGCCCGCCCTCGTATCTGTCGAAATGAATTCGACTGGAAAGTCCAGCGTGGAAATAGTTGGTGAATGACCGGGTTGCAAAAGAAAACACCCTTCTTTTGCGACCCTCTCCGCTAGGGTCAGGTCACCACAATAATAAAAGACAGGAACAGTAATAACAACTTGTTTCGGTGTCGGCCAAAAAGCCTCTCGAGTATGAGGTGTAGGGATTTTTATAATACACCTCTGCGCTCTTCTCTTCCGCTAATCCAAATGGAAGGCGACTAAAGCGGAGAAGAAGGAGGCGTTCGCGCCTTAGGACTACACGGCCGACATCCCGCTCCAATCATCTATTATTCATTAATTCCGACATATCTTACACATTTATAATTCTGCCATTTGTCCATGCATATCACATCTAGTCTGGTGCTTCTGCTATGTATTTAGAGATTCTTGATAAAATCCATAGGAGAATCTGCAATGTTATTGGCTCTAACCTGGTCACCTCCCCCACCACGGTAAAATATTCCACAAATATTTTCATGGTAATTGTTCTGATAAGCTTTTCTTTTTGCTTCCGCGTACTAATAGATTGGTGGAAATGTCTCATCATTTTGCGGTTGAAATGGTGAGATAAAACCGTAAGTTCTATGCAAGCAGTTTCTTCTCTTGCACTTCTCACTTGAAGGTTACTGAGTGCGACGGAATTTAAGAAAAAGAAAAACATTATTAACGAGAGAGAATAATAAAAGAACAGGAATAAAGACGATAGAAGATAACGGTTCGCATCGCATTTAAAATTTTGAAGATCGACGTTAACTGGAAAGCAAGAGGCCATAAGAATCTCACAAGCAAGACAATTTTCATTTCACAGCTTGACAAGAAAGAAAAATTCACCCAGAAATAATATAAACTTTCAAGTTGTTTAAAGACCAGCATGACACACCCGAAAGCATATCGAAAACGACATCATTCTTATCTAAAGCTTGATAGACTGTTTCAGCAATAACAGTTAACACATCAGCAGTGGCCCAGCAGAAGCGAAACCCATATTGCTTGTCGGAGATTAAAATTGAATATTTATTTATTTCAGTTCAGTTTTGATTTACCGTGAAACTTTCTCTATTCAGATCATTTAGCGTTTCTCGTAGTTCATCCCTTGAATCTTTTACTAGTAAAATGTCGGCAAATGGTAGATTATTTACACTATTTCTATTTGCACTATTGTCCTCATCTTTGCTGTCGTCATCACTACGTTTCGACCGTTGTGCCCTCCGGTCTTCAGCAGGTATATATCGATCTGGGTAACATACAGGGAATTCCGAACTGTACCCTTTATTTAATCTACGGGGGTAGACTGTTCTCGTTCCACTGTGCTTGTCTAGGAATATCGCCCAGTTTGTCGTATTCACAAAAAAATAAATATATAGAAATTAATTATAGTGTCAAAAAAATTATAATTATCACTCATTCACTCTTTCTAAACCAATGAGAATCAACCCCACTTTTCTGCTCTACATACATAAACATGTGACATTCTCACTATCGTAACATTTTCAGTATCGGGCAAGCAGTTCACGCGGACAGGTCGTTAACACGTGTATCAGCAAACATTTCATCTCCTTTTCTTTTTCAGGTCATAATAGTAATATTTATTTTTTAGCACTCAACAAAAATTCGAGGTAAAAAAAACAAAACAAAACAAAAAACAGGCACTTCTTGTATTTTTCAACAAAATTGTCTGGACACTTATATACATCTATATATAAAAATACGAGGACGACCATATACACTTTGCTTATTATTATGTCGGATTCCGATCCATATTTGATCTACAACTGACTCTAAAGTCACAATTCTACTCAGTATTACTATCTTTAGTGTATCCAGCAACACATAACAATCAGATAATAAACAAGAGTGTGTAAATTACTCTCTCGAGTAGTTTATTTATCATCTCTCAGTTGCGTCTATGTCTTTGGACAGAGTGCGCTCAGAGGCGGCTCCGTTAGAGTCGCAACTGAGGAAAATTATACTGAGAGGTGCTGGCCCTGGGAAAAGGCTGCCCGAAGCCGCGCCCTCTCATTGCACCAGAGGCCGCGCCCTCTCATTGCACCGAGGTCAGCGCAACCGACAGTTGCGGGGTCTCGGGCAATTTTTGTTCCTAGCCCGGGTGTACGCCCTCGGGCTCCCCACATTAAACCGACCTGTTTTGTTGTTTCCACTTCTTGCTGTTTCTCATTTTTACGAGCATTTTACACACACACACACACACATATATATATATATATATATATATATATATGTGTTAGGGAGTTTATCATTATTTACCCGAGTTATGCGTCCCCTACAAGTCCTTATTTTAAATACTACTCAGTTATTGGTCGCCTGTTTCCACCGAGTCATTCATTGATCGAAAGGTTAGCATTACATTGGAATAAAATTTATGAAATCTTTACCTGAAAATTTTTTTTAGGCAAACAGTTTTCCGAATTCTGTTATCGATATGTTTAATATTGCTGGAAATTTCCTACCTAACCTTTTGTTTGATGTCGTGTGGAACATCAACATAGTCACTGTGTCATGATTTACTCTTCGAGTTGTACGTAATATGCACGATAATCCTTCTTCTTGTGGCCTTCTGATCCATTTTTCCTCCCTACTGTTCTCTTTTTAAAAACTTATTCACCGTTCTCTTGATGATTCTTCAATCGACTTTGAAGATGGAGGCCAGAGTATGAATGTTCGTACCATTACTCATTGCCTTAATGATCCTTTTCCTGCCACCATTGCTCAGTTGCGAAGACAGTGTCGCTGACACAAAACGATTTAACCTGTTCTCTTTCTAGCTGAATAGCTCAAAGGGTTTTTCACTGATTCTTGCGGCAAATGGCGTCATGATGGCTAAACGTCTGAACACCCGGGAAAAAGAAACTCAATTGATTTAGCGTTTTTTTTTAGATGTTAACAAAAAAGAAAAAGCCAACACTCAATAATATCAACTATGAACGCGTCTACAATGAGCTAACCGTGTTTGAAAATAAAACAAACCTCATTCTAGATACATATAAAAAAAAACTACACATTCGGTTAAAAAAACAAACAAACAAAAAAAAAAAAAAACAAAAAAAAAAAAGCTTGATAATGGCTAACAGAATAGTGGAAATTGCCCAGATATATAGAGCATTCGAATAGTTTTTGCACACTTTATGCCCAGAAAAGGAATTACTTGTACGAATGCATGAAAGATTGAATATAAAACTTATCGTAATTTCTCGAAAATAATACGCATTTTTTTTACTGTAAATTACAAGTGATATAGGTGTGCGTATTATAAATAGGTTTAAACAAATATATTTTTTTCGTTATTGATTTCTAATAATAAATACGTACTTGTTGTTCTAAAATAAGCAATATATTATCCCAATTTTCATTTTAAATCCAACAATAATAATTGTAACTTTTTTTTGTCAATAAATTTATGTTTATCAGTAACTGCATTTTTTTGACCCAAAAATAAAAAAAATCTATAAAAAGGCCAATTTCGAAGAAAAGAGGATATCAAGTTAAGAATTTTATTGAAATTTTAATTTTCGTCATGACCATAATCACTTTCTATTATTTAAATTGTCATTGAACAAATTATCATTCACGATATTATCTGTCTGGTTTAAAATTATCTTCGGCCTCTTTATTCTCTTGCCAAAGCATGTCATCTTCAAAGCCTTCTATGGGTGGCGTCAGACAACACTTCTTGATACTTATTATACACAGGGATATATATATACATATTTCTTAATTTTTGGATCATTTGTTAGGGTGCGTATTATTTATGGGTGCGTATTATTTTCGACAAATTACGGTAATCGCAGTACCTTGTCAGTCGCCTTCAATGAAACTTTATATATATATATATATATATATATATATATATATATATATATATATATATATATATACATAGTGAGCCAAAAACAAAGCTACCCAGGTTTTTTATATATATATATATATATATATATATATATATATATTTTGTGTATTTCATCTTTTTCTTTACATCTTTTCTGAGATCATCATCAGGATGCAACTAGTAAGGCAAAAAACTATGTGTAGCTATCCATAGGTGTATATATATATATATATATATATATATATATATATATATATTTTTCCTCATAATCTAAATTCCCCGTTAACAGTTCTGACGAGAGGGGACGAAACCGGTCGACTGGTGTGTGTTTTATTTTAAACTTATCATGGCCTGCAATACAACATTTCTAGTTTTTAATGCCTTAATACGCTTTTGTACCGTTTTAACCTATTTAAATATATATATATATATATATATATATATATATATATATATATATATATATATATATATATATACATTTTCTACTGGAAAGGCATAGGACGTCAAAAACAAAGGTATTGTCATTGGTCAGTGTATAATATAAGTGTTAATGTATTTATAATTGAAAATATTTTCAGATATTGTCGAAAACATTTTCATATCGATGACGACGATTTCTATTTTATTAAAATCTAAAGTTTATTTTTACCTGACACAATAAAATATTTATTTATAAATAATGTATTATTTATAAATAACATTTCCATGACAACTTCGCTTTTGGCTTTATTTTTTGTTTGATGAAAAGAAAGCAATAAAATATTACCCAATCAAATTGCAGCACTAAATATTTTTTGTCCAATCAAATCGAAGCCATAAAATTTTTTTCGCCTCAGAAATATTATTGAACTGAAATGTTTCCTAAGGGAATATTTTAACGATCTGTTTAAGAAGTTTGTCTAAAATAGAGAAAAGTAAAAAAAAAAAAAAAAAAAAGGTGAAAAAAAGCCTCATTAAATTGCTTCATTTCTCATCGCTTTTCTCTTATTTCATTCTTTTGTTCCCCCTCCGCCACACTCTCACCTTAACACACCCTAACCTGACAACACATTGACTTTTTGGAAATTCAAATATTTTAGCCAACGTGAACAAAAAAAAAAAAATAAAATAAAAAAATAAAAAACAACCAAAGAAACGAAAACAGTAATAATAATATAAAAGAAAGACTCCAAAAATCGCTGTCAAATATTGAAATTCATCTTTTGAAATGATACACGTTTCTCTGATCGAAATGATTTGATAGTTTCAGTTGTTAGCAAACTAGGTCGAAAGAGATTTTTTCACCGATTGGAATATGATTTGACCTTGAATATACATAATGAGTGTATAAAATTTTTAATTAGAGGACATGGGTCAGTAGTTAATAAAGACCAATCTAACGTGACTTTCTCCCCGATTGGAATACTATTTGACCTTGGATAGACAAATAGCTGTATAAGATCTTTAATTAGAGGACATGAGTCAAAGGTTAAAAAACAAGTCAAGCATGACTTTTCCTCCCGAATGGAATACTATTTGACCTTGGATAGACAAATAGCTGTATAAGATCTTTAATTAGAGGACATAAGTCAAAGGTTAAAAAACAAGTCAAGCATGACTTTTCCTCCCGAATGGAATACTACTTGACCTTGGATAGAGAAATGGCTGTATAAGATCTTTAATTGGAGGGCATGGGTCAATGGTTGAAAAATGGGTTTAACATGATATTTTACGTAACTGCAATACTATTTGACCTTGCATAGACATAACGAGTATATAGAATTCCTACTTAGAGGACACGTTTCACTGATCGAAAATATTTGATGGCTACAGTTGTTAGCAAACTAGATCGAAAAATATTGTTTTCAACGACTGGAATACCATTTGACTGTGTATATACATAATGGGTGAAAATTTTTTTAACAAGATGACATGGGTCAATGGTGAAGACATGGGTCAATGGTGAAGAAATGGGTCTAATATTACTTTTCCCGCGACTGAACTACTATTTGATCTTACACCGATATAATGAGTGTGTAAAATCCTTAATTAGAGGACATGGGTAAATAGTTAAGAACGACCGGTCTAACATGACTTTTCCGCAGACTGGAATATGATTTGACCCTGTCTAGACATAATGGGTGTATAAAATATTTATTTAGGGGACATAGGCTAGTGGCTAGAAAAGGGGGCTAAACGACTTTGTCGCAGACTGGAAGACGATTTGACCCTGTCTAGACATAATGGGTGTATAAAATCTTTATTTAGGGGACATGGGCCAGTGGTTAAAAAAGGGGGCGTATATGACTTTTTTCAAAGACTTGGAAGACGATTTGGCCTTGCATAAACATAATGGGTGTATAAAATCTTTAATTAGAGGACATGGGTCAGTAGTTAAAAATGCTTCTAACGTGACGTTTTACGTGACTGCGATATTATTTGACTTGTATAGACATACTGGGTGTAGAAAATCCCTGCTCAGAGGAAATTGGTCAGATGTTAGCAAATTCGGTCATATTTTTCCTGACAAGAATACTAATATTATTATTAGAAGTTTTCCAATTATAATCATTTCGTTACATAATTAAGTAGGAAATTTGGCTCAATGGTTATAAAAGTGGCTCAGAGTGCGCAAATATTTCTCATTTCTAGGCAAAAATGTCGTATCCTATCAGCACGCCTACATTTTTAAAATCAACCTAAAAACGAAACTTCGCCTTCCAGGACCAGCGACTAATTCAACATATAAAAAGGCCTAAAAAAAAATAGACAAAGACAACATTCCGCGGCATATATCGGGGTTACCTCATAGCTGCGTCTCTATCTTCAGGTTGGGTGAGATTAAGTTGTGGCCTTGTCTGCGGGCAGGAGAAAATAAAAACTGCGATGTGCCCGGTGCCGGCGAACAGCTGCTCGGGGCGGCATTAGACAGGAAGGGGGCTCGGTAGATGTACCGAGACCAGCACAACCAACGATTGCGGGGCTGGACAATTTTTGTCCTTGGCCTGTGTGTACGCACTCGGGTTCCTCACATAAAACCCGGCCTTGTGTTACATCTCGTCTCAGCGGGGAGACCGGGTAAATAAAAATTCCGTGACCTAAGATCAAAGTGTAGTATCTGTTCGAGCAGCAGAAAGCCGGGCCTCTACTTCATCTATCAGCAGTTCCAGCCACCATCATCATCAGCCGCCATTGGCCGCTGCTCCAACCAGCAGGCCTCCGGCTCCAGCCAGCCATCCAGGCTGGCAGCAACGATATGTGCGATAAAGTGACCTTTTCAGGACAACCCTTTTCAACGACTACCAAAACTGTCCTTTTCAGGACAACGCTCTTCTCAAGCTCTACATGAACATGTAGAGATATTTTTTAACCTAATTCACTGTAACCTTATTTTTGCTGAGGTATTTTCTCTAACGAAGATAAATTTGGCAATATATATATATATATATATATATATATACTCAAGTCTTCCAATTGCATGCTGTTGTCTTCAGTCGTTCAATATCTGCGGGTCAATATACCACCCACAACATGAATACCGATCTATACATTAACTTCAGTCCCGTGCAAGTTTGGCAAAAGCCAGAAAAACAATATCTGTCTATATCTCTGAGATGAGGTATCATGATTATTTATATTAATTACATTATTCGGACTGTTATCCTCATCTTCATTGCCATATTTACAACGTTTCGGCCGTTGTACGATCTGGCCTTCTTCAGGTGATTGGAAGGTCGAACTGAACCCTTTATTTCGTTCACCGGGGGGGGGTAGATTGTTCTACTTCCACGTGCCATGCCTCTTCCGAATGTCTCAGTTATTTCCCTTTAACTGAACTCTCCGTGACTTATAAGGAAGCATTCGGCATTCATTGACCTAGGAGTCAAGTGCTTATGTTGGCTGAAATTTATAAAATCTTTCTCTTCAAAATCTTTTTCCAGAAAAAAAAGGTTTCTCCCGTGCTGTAGCTGTTATCGCTCTTTCTAGTTTTAATGGAGATTTCCTTCCTAACCTTTTGTTTGAAGTAATGTGGAATGTCTATTTTTTGATTGTGTTATCATTTTCTCTTCGTGTTACGTCATGAAGAGTGAAATTATTCGACCGATCCTGGATTATTTTTGTTTTTTGTTGAACGATGTTAAATTATTTATGTTTTAAGTAAAATTTACAAACTTTCAATCTCTCTCTTTAAGCTCGCGTTATGTAGAAATAAAGTGTTGCTTCGCACACTGGAGTTTGAACACAGATCGCCAGAGAACAAACACGAGCGATCCCATTTTGAATAAGTAGATCACGTAACCATAGTGGAAATGCATATATGGTAATTAGCGTGTCGTCTAATTGATCACCATTTCCGTCCTATCCTCTATTAATATACGGATCGCTCTTTCTAGACTATCCTCTATTTTTATACTATTCACTATACTATTCCTCTATATTTATCACTACACGGTGGTTACATTTCGAGTGAGTATTATCAAGCAAGCACTATTAGTGTCAATATTATTCCAAGGCGTCTGACACCAGCATTGTTCAATGGCGTTACTATAGTTGTATCTGTGATTAGAAAGTCTCTACTACAACGAGCATTATGAAAGTGGAAATGATTATTGGTTGACATCACAAAAATATAAAAACCTTTTCCAGGCCTCAATTTTTCAAAACTCAAATGTGTTAAAAAGTTAATTCTTTATCCACTTAGCAATAAAGATATCATCTCATGGCACCATGTATTTTATTTATTTAAAAAAAAAAAACAAAGAAAATAAATGAAATAATTTTTTCATCGTATTTATGTTACTTTTTCTTCTTCCTACTTCAGTGTTAAAATAAGAATAAAATGAAAAACTTAAGCTCTCTCTGAGTTTCATCTTTGCTAATCAAATCCACATGGTTTTATCAGATAAAGCTTCTCATCTTTATGACACTCCTGTTGTTTATTTATCTCTATCTATGAAAGGCAGGATGTGTGTGCGTGCGTAACGAATGCACGGCCGCAATTTTCGACGGATTTGCACCAAAATTTACATGCACGTGCTCCAAGTTAGTTAGTTTTCATGTAGTTTGCGGCCATTTTCTATTGGCCAGAGCGAGAGCCTCTAGCTGGATGCCACGAATAGCCAGGAAGATTCTATTGGCCAGCGTGAGAGCCAACAGCTGATTGACACGAATGTTAACTAGCATGCTAGCATGCAAAAAAAATCGATAGCTGCATTCGTCACAAGTGGGAAAAATTTAAATCTGCATGGCACTTTACTCCAATTGTCTCATTCGCTTGCTTAAACTCAACGTTGATTCTGATTCCGCAGAACTGGGTTAGGTGTGAAAAAGTATTTGTTGTTAACATTCTTTTTTCATTCGGTTTTTCCAGTTAGGAGTCCTTTTTTAAAGCTGATCGTTTTGTGTTCATTTTGTTTAGATCTTTTTTCCTAACACATTTAATATTTAGTATAGAGCTTAGAAAAAATTTGCAGTGTGAGATAGGCAAGAAGTAAGGCATGTAGCAACATCAGCACGGCAAAGGGCACTCCTTTAAAGGCAAGGAAAGGCAAAATATTTTAAGTCAAGTGATAGCGATTGATGTATGAGTCGTACGATTTTTGAATCAAGCACGGGCAACGCCGGGCCATGCTGCTAGTTTATATTTAACAAGTAAAACAAATAGATGAAATAATATTTTTCATTTTTCCTAATAAAAGAAACTATAAAACAAATGATTGTAGTAATCTTAAGTTGAATTTTTACTATTCGGATCACTATTCAGTGGTTACTTTTTCAGCAAGTACTATTAATGCGAGTGCTATTCGAAGGCGTCTGACATCAGTATTGTTCAACGGCGTTACTATAGTTTTATCTGTGATTACAAAGTCTCTACTACAACGAGCATTACGAAAGTGGCAACGAGTACTCGTTGGCATTACAAAAGCTGAAGTCATTTTTTATACGAGTATATTTGTCTCTTAGTGTCGAATCTGACCCCATTTTATTTGTCTTGAAGGTTAATTGTGTGAGATTTCCGTAGTCCCTGACCCATTTACTGAATTGCTTAGTGTCAGATCGTCACTGTAAACATGTGTAGTAAACAGGCTGGTCCATGGGAACAAAATGCAGAGAGGGTGGGGGGAACAAACAATTACGTTATAAACAAAAAAATCCCATGAATTTGTTTTTCTCCGTAATATTTCGAAATTTCGATGTTAAGGACTTTTTTTGTTGTTTGTATTTTGTTTCAGTAAAATAGATAAACAAAATTCCGTAGAACGTTGAAAAATCAGATTCAGTTAAGATAGGAAAATAATTCTTGAAAATTCAAATAAAATTATTGAATAAAATTAAACTTGATGATTATTTAACAAATAAACAAACTATTTGAAAAGAAAGACTGATGTGCCAGGAATCTATCTATCTATCTATCTATCTATCTATCTATCTATCTATCTATCTATATCTATCTATCTATCTATCTATCTATCTATCTATTTATCTATCTATCTATCTCAGTCTCTTCATATCTATTTATCTCAGTCTCTTCATATCTATCTATCTATCTATTATGGTAATTTATCCACGCACGCATGGACTCTCCCAGCTATAAATAGGAGCAGGTACTGCCTTTTGGAGGATGAAGTTTCCAGCAGTCAGCTCTGACAGTCGAACCGAACATTCTTGCTGTAACACACTCGTTTGTATATGTTTGTATTACTGTTTCTGTTAATATATTTGTTTAACTCAATTTCTTTCTTGTATCTTTAGTTCTGGTCATAACAAGGCGACAACACTATCTATCTATCTATCTATCTATCTATCTATCTATCTATCTATCTATCTATCTATCTATCTCAGTCTGTTCATAATCTATCTATCTATCTATCTATCTATCTATCTATCTATCTATCTATCTAGTATAGTTTGTTCATGTATATGTCTCTGTCTAAAAATACTCAGTGAACCAAATAATTATAAAATAAAATCAGACTGCAACTTCAGACGGGTTTCAAACTTGCTGCTTTGCCTTACCACAGGGGTTGTTTGTTTAACGTTGGATATTCTTCCGAACAAGTGGATCTGATGGCATATGCCCTTCCCAATTTACAATATTGCGCAGTTAGTTTAGATACAACTACTCTTTGTCTACAATGTCTGGCTAAACAGATAACTCAATTTTCATTTGCTATTACATTATTGTGAATTTAGGCGAGATTCAAAAACTGGTTGCATGCCGGGTCTCTGGATGAATAATAGCCAACCAGAAGGAATCATATAAAGGAATCATATAAATTTAAAATTACAGCCTTATGTAGTTAGACAGGGTAAAAGGATTGATAGCCTATGGTGTCCGAATAAACATTAGCATATCAGATACTAACTATCTATCTATCTATCTATCTATCTATCTATCTCAATTTGCTCATATCTATCTATCTATCTATCTATCTATCTATCTATCTATCTATCTATTTCAATTTGCTCATATCTATCTATCTCAATTTGGTTCTATCTATCTATCTATCTATCTCAGTTTGCTCATATCTATCTATGTATCTAAGTTTGCTCATATCTACCTCTCAATTTGGTCGTATCTATCTATCTATCTATCTATCTATCTATCTATCTCATTTGCTCATATATCTATCTATCTATCTATCTATCTATCTATCTCTATCTATCTATCTATCATTAATCTTTAACAGACACCTTAATCTATCTATCTATCTAAGATCTATCCCAATTAAATCTATCTCAATATTACTATCTCTCCCTCCCTATCTATCTATCTATCTATCTATCTATCTATATCAATTTTGTTCTATCTGTCTATCTATCTATCATTTTTTATCTATCTATCTATCTATCTATCTATCTATCTATCTATCTATCATATCTAGTTTATCTATCTATCTATCTATCTATCTATGTATCTAAGTTTGCTCATATCTATCTATCTATCAATTTGCCTTTCCCATGATCTATATCTATCTATCTCATTTTGCTCATCTATCTATCTAATCTATCTATCTATCTATCTATCTATCTATCTATTTCAATTTTGTTCTATATCTATCTATCTATTTATCTATCTATCTATCTATTTCAATTTGGTTCTATCTATCTATCTATCTATTTATCTATCTATCTATCTATCTATCTATCTCATTTGGTTTTGCTCATATCTATCTATCTATCTATCTATCTATCTATCTAAGTTTGCTCATATCTACCTATCTCAATTTGGTCGTATCTATCTATCTCATCTTGCTCATATCTATCTATCTATCTATCTATCTATCTATCTATCTATCTATCTAACAGATACCTTAACTTTGCACGTAAGACTCCCCCATTAAACTTTCAATATTACAGTATTATGTAGATAGGCTTGTGCAAATTCTATTCTGCCATAAAGTTACAACTCTTTTGGCCTGCGACCGAAATTTTGGAAGCGCCTTTCTCACTCAATAATTTTTTTAAAGAAAGACTTACATTCTATAACTCTTAACCACCAGCTTTTCTTTTTAACCCTCCGGACAGAAACGGATTTTCTAGTATGTGCGTTATTGTTTAGGAATGTGGAAATTGGAAGTCTTTGGGCCCGCAGTTTTACTTCTAAAATGGCTTCTTATAAGACGGAAGCGAGCTGTAGTAAATCGTTTTTTCTTATAAGACTTTTAATGCTACATTACACAAATAATTTCTGCATGCTTTTAACTTGCGTCAGTGAATTACTATGAAATTATATTTTTTTACTGAGTTATTAACACCAGAGTCAAATATAACTTTTAATCTTCGGTCTCTTTCCGGAAAAGGGAAACTGGAACAAGTTTTCTTTTTTCTTACATTAAGGTTCACTCTGTACAAAGCCCGAGAGCCACTCGAGGTAGAGGGTTACGTTAAGAGGAAATTTATACGGATAGAAGAGGAAGGTAAAGTTTAACCCTAGATTTGAACAGGTTAAGATTGAAGTGATCGGAGAAACATCCTCTTGGCAGTTTGTTCCACAGAGCAGTGTTTGCAGGAAGAGGCAGTTCGAGTGGAACTTCTCAGCAATTGAATACGCAGCTAATGTGGGTGGATTGCGAGTATTTAAGTGGCATGGCGGGTCTTGAAGGTTAGAACTGGCAGAAAAAAGGAATTGTTGTAGCATACCTACGGACGATAATGGGTATGTCCCTATTCACATAAATACAGTAGTAAATACTGTATGTTGGTCTGTGGTTGGAGATTCGTCTCCAGCTGAGCAGAGAGAATTCCCAGACGAGTCTAAGTCGAAGGGCAGAGTCCCGTCTCGGGGAAACAGCTACCCGACCCCGTTTGATACGGAGTCTACGGGGAAAGTTTGGCCGAGCCTACGGGCTCGGATACCCCACATTAAATTCGGCCTTGTGCTACATCTGACCGTGGGGCGGTTGGTAGATATCCTGCAATTGGAAATTCATTGTGGAATTCACTTAACTCACTTCTAGCAATTGACAACTTCTACGCGCCGCTGGCGAATCTTATATATGTTGTTCTTGTCCTAAGTATTATCGTTCATTATCAACCTTCGTTTGATTATTCTATTTAGTAACCTTCCCTAGGTTAGAGCAGGAATGTAGTTCGTCCGTGCACTTTCCATAGTAGTAGCGATCGATCGCCACAATCAGCCAGTGAGGGAGAGGTTAGAGGGTGAAAAATAATTCGTCAGTCACAAGGACTCAGACGCATTAGAACTCTATCGAAACTAGAAAGTGAGGACTGGGCAGCTCCCACCAAAAATAGCAACAGTACTCTATTTTTAGCCTTATTTGGCTCTTATAAAGTGTTGAAACTTGACTAATGCATAGAATAATAATACAACACAAAATGTACTTAGAACAAAATGTATTGAAACAAGAAAGTGTACACAATATTTACATATAGTCTTTTGTATATTCTTGGGAAGACCGTTCCTGGAGAATGTGTTGACTTAGTCGCAGTCGGGCAGAGTCTCTGGATTGAATCTCTTAATTCATCCCCCGTCTTCCCGGTACCAACCATATTTATATGGTCAGTACTCCACTATGCAAATTAGGTGGATCCTACCACAACATAAAGGTAGATGATAGTATGATAAGTCGGGGTTCTTAACAGTACAGAGATCCAATCATTTTACCTGCATCTTTAGCGATAAATCATATATAGGAGTTGTACTTGAGGTCGGGTGTAAGTTTGACGCCCAATAGTCTCTTTGAAGTAATAAAATATATGTTATTCTGCTTTCACAATTGGTTACATGGTAGATGAGGCTCAGCTTTTGTGCATATATATGTTTGTGTGGAGAGGCAGTGATATGTGTATTATATATTGTAGTTTTGTTGAAGTTATATTTTGCATTACAGTTTGATTTCTTCTAGAAATTGTAGAATATTATATGGATTAATTTCCTGAAAAAATTATTTCATGTTTGTTTGGTTGATCTGGGTCAGCGACACATCAACACCTCTATGGGTAATTTAATGCCGAAATCTAAATAATTTGAACACAATTTTGTGGCTTCAACTAAATATATTTTGAATGCAACTGTATGCCTTCTGCTATAGATAAAATGTATTGTTGATCATTTTGCTATAAATAGATATTGCTGCTAATTTTATTATAAATAGGTAATGTTTCTAATTTTATTATAAAATAGGTAGTGTTGTTAATTTTATTATAAGTAGGTATTGTTACTAATTTTATTATAAATAAGTATTGTTGGTAATTTTATTATGAAATAAGTAGTATTGGTAATTTTATAATAAATAGGTATTGCTGCAAATATTTTATAAATAGATATTGCTGCTAATTTTATTATAAATAGGTATTGTTGCTAATTTATCATAAAATAGGTATTGTTGCTCATTTTATTATAAATAGATATTGCTGTTAAATCTTACTTATTATAAAACGCAGATTGTGTGTGTGTGTGTGTGTCTGTACGTTTATATATTGGATCGTATTTTCTACATTTTTTAACCGATTTCAATAAAACTTCACAGGACTACGTAAAATTACCTTGCGGTGGTTCTGACAGTGCCAAAAATTGCAAAACACAACTGTTTTTGAACGAAATCAATTTGAAAGCACGGTTAAGGGTATCGCACCCGGCCGGAAGTTACTGCCGGCTACTCAAACATCCGAATGCCGTTAAGTTCCGGTGACTCAGCGATTTTTTTTTCAGATGAACGATACACAAAAAGTAAACAAATGAAACCTAAACATACATAAGTCCCCCTAATTAAAATTAATAACCGGAAACTACTTTAAATACACATGGTGTCCAAATGAAACCATGTGTACAGTCAAAATGCGGAAGTTAATTTTTAGTCATCAACCAAAAGATATGCCAACCAGCTACGATGATAACAGCAACTGACATAAACACAGCCGATTTCTTCCACCAAAAGAGGGGAATTTTTGTCCCTGGCCGAGTGTACGCGCTCGGGTCCCCCACATTAATCCGACCTTATGTCACATCTCATTCTCGTGGGGGGACGAGTAAACACCGCGACGTGCTCCCCCTCTCACCTTCACCTCGCCGACCCTCGTGGAAAATAAACCTCCACATCTCAAGTGTTAATAAAAGCAAAGCATGTCAGATTTATAAAGATTTCCTATTTGTCCCTTATCCTATCATTCTCTTGCATTCCTATCTATATTTGATCTTAATTCATATATATATATATATATATATATATATATATATATATATATATATATATATATATATATATATAAACAGATGCAAACTATGCCTGGAAGAAAAAATTAAAATAATTAAGTACAAAAATACAAGCCAGATGTTGAACCAGAATTTATACTTAAATGTCATCATAAAAATAAGTTTATATAGTCTTAAAAATAGACATTTATTTTGCATCAAAAACTGAAAAATATATATTAGGTTTGTAACTATGTAAGTTTATATATATGTATATATATATGTATGTGAATGTTGTATATGTGTGTATCTGTCTATTACTTTTATTGCTATTATTATTACTTTAAATATATTATATATATATTTTTTATTACTATTAAATGATGATGATGTTTAAATGAATAACAACATCGATTGCATTTCTGTGATTTTTATTACTGGTTGCGCAGTGAAAGTTTTATCCATAAAATTTTCCCCTACCTTCCCTTACTGCAATATTCTCAAAAAAATCTAAAGTAAGATCTGTAATGTAATCGGGACTGAATTAGCTTCTTGACTTCAGCCGCTTTCTCACAGACGTGACGTGGCTCCCCTCTGTCTTTTCTACAAATATTTTCACTGATGAGCATTTTCCCTGGTGCCCTGACTACATGAATTTAAGTGTACTACTAGATTGGCATCTAGGTCCTAACTTTTTATTGTTGAAATAGTTAAATGTAACCGCCCTTCTAACAGTTTCTTTCCTTGCACTTCTCCATATTGGAACTCCATTCCTCTCACTTGCTTCCTGATAACTACAGTCATCAAAACCTAAATGCAACCTCAGTCACCATGTTTTGTTGCGTTGATACCTGTTTTTTCCTTTCTTCAATCCCCTACCCCTTTTGAATAGGCAGGCATGTTGTTTTAAATGCCTAAAAATGAAAACTCTAACATTTTTAGGCATTTAAAACAACATGCCTGCCTGCACACACACCAAAAAATACTTGTCGAAAACACAACTATACTTCGACATGAAAACAATAGACAAAAACTAAAAATACTTGAAGCATTATACATCAAACAGTTAAAACCCAACCTAAACAAAATCAACTATGGAATCTCTACAAATATTCTTAAATGTCTATAATTGGTAACAGAAACCATTGGTTTATACCAACGGCTTTCCTTACTTCATTCTACAATTCACTCTCGTGTAGTCATGTGTGACGTCATGAGATGCGGTGCGATTTTCGCTTCTAGCGTCTTATATGCGCGTGTTTATCGTTGCTTAGTGATCAACTATGTAAACAATGACAGACTATCATCACTGTCGTGTCCGTATATTGTTTAATATGTTTTGTGATTTACATCTTTGATAATGGCTTAAGTAAGTTTTCGAAAGCTTAGATTATATTAAAAAATATGCATCAATATTGTGAATTTCTTTCTTCGTTTAATGATAATGTTATCAAACTTATCAGATGTTACGAACAAATTTTACATAAAATAAATAGACAACACTTGTCTATATTATTTAATGAAACGTGTATATATATATATATATATATATATATATATATATATATATATATATATATATATGACACACTCATATTCTCTCCCACCTCACTTCCTCACTTCGTTAACTTTACGTATACTTGATGAGGTTCGTAAAAACGTGTGAATTTCTTTTCACTTTTCATTTCAGCTTTTGGAAGTAAAGTCTGATGATCCAGAACCCTGTTAAAGGGGTTATGGTGAAATAACTTATTACATGGAATCTTAACGTGGTCTGTCTTTTATTCAAACATATATCTGAATTTTACATTGAGCTCTCTGATATCATCCTCCTCAGTTTCTACCCATACGGATTACCTAAATTTGCATAAACTATATATATATATATATATATATATAGTTTATGAAAAACTAGGTAATCCGTATGGGTAAATCTAAGGAGGATAAAATCCAGAGAGCTCAATGTAAATCGAGAACAAATAATTTAAATAAAACATTACTTTAATTCCATGTAATAATATTTATCACAGCCCTTTTAAAGGACTGAGCAGTCCTTTAAAAGGGCTGTGGTGAAATAATTTATTACATGGAACCTTAAAGTGGTCTGTTTTTATTTATATATATATATATATATATATATATATATATATATGGCAGGATGTGTGTGTGTTACGAATGCACGGCCGCAATTTTCGACGGATTTGCACCAAAATTTACATGCATATGCTCCAAGTTAGAGGGAAGGCCAAGACTGACTTTGCATTAATCGTTTTTGTCATGCTTCTACGGCAGTTTTCATGTAGTTTGCGGCCATTTTCTACCGGCCAGAGTGAGAACCTATAGCTGGCTGCAACGAATAGGCAGGAAGATTTTATTGGCCAGCGTGAGAGCCAACAGCTGACTGACACGAATGTTAACAAGCATGCTAGCATGCAAAAAAAAAATCAATAGCTGCATTCGTCACAAGTGGGAAAAATTTAAATCTGCATGGCACTTTACTCCAATTGGCCCATTCGCTTGCTTAAACTCAACGTTGATTCTGATTCCGCAGAACTGGGTTGGGTGTGAAAAAGTATTTGTTGTTAACATTCTTTTTTCATTCAGTTTTTCCAGTTACGAGATCTTTTTTAAAGCTGATCATTTTGTGTTCATTTGTTTAGTTCTTTTTTCGTAACAGATTTAATGTTTAGTATAGAGCTTAGAAAAAATTTGCAGTGTGAGATAGGCAAGAAGTAAGACGTGTAGCAACATCAGCACGACAAAGGGCACTCCTTTAAAGGCAAGGAAGGGCAAAAATATTTTGAGTCAAGTGATAGCGATTGCTGTATGAGTCGTACGATTTTTGAATCAAGCACGGGCAACACCAGGCCATGCTGCTAGTACATTATAAATAGGTATTGTTGCTAATTTTATTATAAAATAGGTAGTGTTGTTAACTTTATTATAAATACGTATTGCTGCTTATTTTATAATAAAATAAGTATGTTGCTAATTTTATTATAAAATAGGTATTGTGGCTAATTTCATTATAAAATAGGTATCATTACTCATTTTAAATCCAAAGCATGGACTCGTATCCAAGAGGGAGCAGAGATTATTAAGAAGCAAACTCTTTAATATAAAGATCTAGAAATTGTGAGAATGTAGCGAAGATTTACTTGAATTTCATAAGCCGACCACATATGCGAACTACAATTTAAAACCGAGGCTAAAACGAATCACTTCCGGTGAAATCAGGAGCTTTTGAAAATGGCCACCAGTTCTGACCCTTCGTTGGACCACGAATAGACCTGTAGGTGTAATGATGGCATATATGCCATCACACTACTCTATTAGAATTCATAGCTCACCAATCAAAAAATATATATCTCCTACGTATACCTGTTATGCGTACTAGGGAAAAATTGATTTTTCACTTTTTCAAGAAATCAATATGGCTCTCGGTCTGAAAGCTGGGATTTGATGTGATAAGTACTGACACCAAAAATTAGATTTATAGCTTTTAACAATTTTTGAGCATCAAGTGTTAAATACCACCGGAAAAAATGTACAGAAATACATTTCCGTAGGTTTTTCCTTACAAACTGACTTCAAAATGTTACTATTTCAACAATAAACAGAATACTGTTGATATTTTGTATTAGATACATTGGATGGAAAATAAATTCAAACTAGAAGTGTAATTATGAAACACCACAAGCAAAATATGCAACATTTTTACTATTAAAAATATTATAAATGTAACCGTCTATATTTCTGAGATGAGGTATTACGTACACTATTTACATTATTCGGACTATTTTCCTCATCTTTGTTGCCGTATTTATTACAACGTTTCGGCCGTTGTACGCTCCGGCCTTCTTCAGGTGGTTGGAATGTCGAACTGAACCCTTTATTTCGCTCACTGGATTGTTTTAGTTACACGTGTTTTAATGAATGTCAGTTATCAGTTATCTCCTGTTAAGTCTCATCTCTAAGTTCTCCACTGCCTTAATTGGGTATTGAACTCACACTCTTTGGGTCTTGTCACTGGATCTAAACAACGCCTTTATCCACTGTGCCATGTGCCCTCAAGGACACATGGCACAGTGGGAAATTAACAGGAGATAACTGATAACTGACATCCATTATCAAATGGAACGTGGAACTAGAACAGTCTACCCCAATGAGCGAAATAAAGGGTTCAGTTCCACATTCCAACTACCTGAAGAACGCCGTAGCGTACAGCGGCCGAAACGTTGTAATAAATATGGCGACAAAGATGAGGACAATAGTCCGAATAATATAAATAGTGTATATTATAAATGATTACGAAAAGGGCTACTCAGTGAATAAGATTTGATAGACAATTTCTTAGATCATAATTAAGAAAAACAAAATAATGGATATAAGTGTATATAAGACCATAATATTGCTGGGCACAAATTGTAAGACAAAATGTTTTAAATTTGCATTGTTAATTGAAAATTTCACTAAAACTATTGCACTGTATAACCTATTACACCATTTCTAACCTTAGGTCTCTGGGTGGGACTCGGAAAGAAATGTGTACACGTCAGAAATCAAAGGAAATAAAAACAAGAATAATAATATCAAAATACAAGGACCTTAGAATCGAAATCACAAAAATGGACGTTAACAATTGCAGTTATAGTGGAAGCCCTCGGATTGATTGGAAACGATTCCAAGATACTCATTAAAGGAATCCCTGACAGCCCATGCATTACAGAAATACACAAATTGTACTCACAAGTATAGCCCTTACGAAGGGCGTTATCTATGTAAAATATGTGCGAATTTTTTTTCAAAACTGCTCAGTGGAAAATGTCATGATGTTATTTCTGACCTTCGGCCTCTGGTCGGGACCCCGAAAGAAATGACTATACACCAGAAATCAAAGGAAATAAAGCAATAACAACAACAACAACAACAACAACAATAATAATAATAATAATAATAATAATAATAATAATGAAGGAAACATGCCAAACAGTGGCGGCAGGCCAGAGAAATGATCTGAAAGAAAGTTAAAAAAAATAAACAAAAATAAGTGTCTTATCCTTGCAAGGTATGGAGGGGGGACTGAGGAATATGAAGGTGACAGTCATGCCGTTTGTTATCGGAGTACTGGGAACGGTACTGAAGAGCCAGGAAAATCGATCAGAAGAACAGATTAAGAGTTAGAACCATTTAGACGACAACATTATTGAAGAAACTCGAATATTGAGAAGGGCCTGTGTGTAATGGGAAGACTTGCTGTCACATGGTCTTCTGTGAAAGCCGCTATTTCCAACTAATGGGAACAATGGATGAATAAATGAATAATAATAATAATAATAATAATAATGATGAAAGAAAACCGCTTACGTGGCCAACAGGAACTCAGAAGTAACAGATACAGATAAACAAAATTCTTGACCTCTATGTGGATGATGCAACTACATTAAGTCCGCGGGTTACGACACTCCCGACCTAAGATGAGTCGTAGGTACATTTTGAAAATGGAGAACAGCAATAGACATTGGCCGGTTGCTTGGCTTAAGTCGTCCGACTGTCGCTTAAAACATCTACATAGGTGTATACATATCGAGTTTCCCCGCAAGAGATAAGGACATTTTCCTGTTAAACTATCAGTCGGTGAATTCCCGTTAAAAAAGAAAAACAAACGTGAATTTGTTTTTCTTGCTTCCCAAGATTTCCTACTGTCTCCGTATACTGCAAGGAAAGCAATATCTTCTTACGCCTCGTTGTCTCATCTACCGAGAGCCAATGGCATCACTGGCAATAAATATAGAAGCAGGTTAAAACAATTTAATTTCCTTATACGTACATGAGAACTCTCCAAATCCGAACATAGTATAATCTAGATTTCCTTCAATTAGACTTCCTCGAATTTGGGCTCATCTTCTGTTGTGGCCTGTTTAAGGGCCAGAAACGAAAGACACGGAAGACGAAGGTAGGTTGAACAAGTGTATTGAAATAACAGATATGTACAAAGCAAGACAGTTAGTAATAAGCAGATAAAAGTGCCCGTCCGAACGGTCAGGCCGTCCGACGACGGTCCCCCGACGAGGAATATATGTGGCACAGGGCGTCTCGGCTTAGAAACGACGGGATATTCTCGGACGAAAATTTATTCGGCAAAGCTTCACCCGGGTTCCTCTCTGTCAAAGCAGAGAGTTCGACAGAAGTCGCACACAGTCAGAGACTGCTCACGACACTTACGACTCGATATTTAGTCACCCTCCCAACGAGGGCATCATGTGGCACAAGGCCGGTTTAACGTGGGATATCAGAGCCCATGGGCTCGGCCAAAAATATGCCCATTGAACCCGTATAAACGGGTTCAAGGTCGGTTTACCTCCCCGAAAGAGAATCCGCCCTTCGGCGTAGCCTCCTTCGGGTTCTTCCCGCCCGAAGGCAGAGAATTCAACCGGTCGACTGACTGACCAACTCACTACGACACTTACGACTCGCCCTAGGAAGTCTCGCAGTTAGTATTTATGAGAGGAGGAAGAGTTCATTCTACTGTAGGAGGGTTTACAACGTCTTCAAATACAAACCTTTGTATTGACATAAATATGGAACCTTTTCTTCTTCGAATTAGAACCTTACCCTCAATACCGAACACCTTCGATGTTCGCTTTAGACGAGTTACACTGTATATCCGAGTTTTTGACTTCATTTACAGATTGTAATTGTTTTTGAACGATAAAATTATAGCTTTCATAAATTTTTAAACATTTCGTCGTGTTTATTTTTCTCCCGAATTACAATATTTGTTTAGCACATTTGTTTTTATTGGTTGTCAATTATTTTTTGTATGTTTATGTATTGAAACTAAAAACGAATCAACGTTGCAAACTACCTTTTGTATCCTAAACTCTAAAACTTAATAAGAATTTTAATCTTGCCGCAGCAGCCTTTTCTTCCTCTAATCCGAACAGTATCCTCAATAGTGCTTATTTCCGGAAAATTGTGTTACAAATTGCTTGGGCAATTATCATCGAAAGAAATCAGTTTGAAGACTTTAAGATCGATCAATCGAATCTCAGAGATTTGTCGTAATGAAATCACATCTTTCCTATGTTGAGCTCCTGCCATAGACCAATAGTATCCTCAATAGTGCTTATTTCCGGAAAATTGTGTTACAAAGAGTCGTGAGAACGGAACTCTGTCGTAAGCCGAGTATCCCCGGTATTAAATGTCTGATAGCTCCGGGAAAGTCAAATTGGCAACTGATCTCGAAAATGGCCTTAAATTTGTTGTTAATCGGGGGAAGAAATGGTTTGTTAATTTAAATATCTTCCATTAATTGTTAATTGTAGTAAGAAATGATTCCTTAATTTTAATGCATTCCATTTGTTGTTAATTGGGGCAAGAAATGGATTGTTAATTTTAATGCCTTCAATTTGTTCTTTAATTTATTGAGTGAATCAGCCGAAGGAAGAGTAAAATTCTGGCATGTTCAGAATTATTAAACTCTCGTCTATATACGTATTTCGACATTCAGTCCTTTTCTCTCTTTAATTAGTCAGTTATGTGCCATACGTGATACACACTCTGGCGATCATGTATCTTTCGATACATGACTGACGAGGCAGATTTTTTTCCTGCAGTAGATTTCTTTCTGTGGTAGACTGCTTGCCAACCAAGATTAAGAACACACTCTGTCCTGCTATTCAACCTATAGCTGGGGAGAGAAGAAAAAGATTCATACTTTTTCTCAGTGTATTTGTGCGTAAGTGAATCTAAAGTGAATTCGAACTCGGCTCTCCGATTTTCAATTCACTACCTGCACATCCAAGCTTACAGCACCTGGTATTCACTCATACAGGAACGACCAGGCTCGACGTTGCTTAACTTCGGTGATCGTACGAGAACCGGAAAGATTCAAGGAAACAGATGATGATTGAAGATGATGATTTGACTTTCCGTGCCGATATCCATTACAGCACAGCAACCGTCTTTAAATAACCTGGCTTTAAATAACCTGTAAAAGGTTGATAAGCCGTAAAATAAACATATATCAATCAACCTTAAATCCTGTTCTTTTTATTGGTTTTCTACTCAGTAACGTTTGCTCAGTTTTCTTTGATCTCGGTGACCCCCCCACCTTACGTCTCAGTGGTTTTAGCGCCATGCTTGGGCAAAATCATAAAAAAGAACGTACTGTAGTAGTGTGGGGGAATAAATACAGGGGGTCCTCGGCTTACGACAGAGTTCCGTTCTTACGACGCTTTGTAACACGATTTTCCGTCAATAAGCACCTACGTCACTCAGCTACGTTAACGTAAAAGAAACGTAATAATCTAAGACAGAAGAACACATTTCTATTTGATCTGCAGCTAAAATATCATTGGTGGGAGAAAAGAAAGGGTCAAAAGAATAAGGCTGATAAATTTTGGGTTGGTTAATGATGTCCACTATAAAAAAAAGATTGATAATGATATTAATAATAATAATAAAAGCTTATTTATTGTTTTCTACGGAGATGTTTTTGTCATTTTGCACCTGGCTGGTTTTATGGTACTGTTCTTATTCCGACGAACTGTAAAAAGAATTATCATCGAAAGAAATCAGTTTGAAGACTTTAAGATCGATCAATCGAATCTCAGAGATTTGTCGTAATGAAATCATGATATCTTTCCTATGTTGAGCTCCTGCCATAGACCAATAGTTAGCAGGTTGGGCTAGCAAACCGTTGCTCACAGAAATAGATCTTCCTCAGGGAGTTGCTTCCTTTCCTGGTTTATTTTCATCAACCGGAATTTTAGTAATGAGTAATTATATTACGATATGCAGCAAGGCTTCTAATCTGGAGACTGGATGTTTTGAGGAGCGTAGAACTACCTCTTAATTGCTGTTGTTCTCAGGTCCAACTTGACCCGGGGTGGTAGCACCAGTTAGGGTCCCAGCTATAGACAAATAATAAACCCCCAAACAAGAGCAAAACACTATAAAAGTACAAAGAAAAAAAGAAAGAAAGAAAGAAGTGTTTAACGTCTTCTGCTAATACATCATAAATAATGGACTATTCCGGTTTTATCTTTTGAGAAGACAAAAGACACAAAAGACATATCAAAGACGCTACTTGCTTTCAGTGAGAAAATGAAAGAAAGATGGTAAGATAGAAGTGTTTAAAGTTTCAGTGAAATGGGAAAAGTCGTCAGTTTTAAATATTTTTATTTGCACCCCCCTAACTTTTTAAAATAACGGCTAGCATCCATTGTTATTGCACTATTTTAAGTTGTTAAGCTCAAATATTTTAACAGTGATAGATTTTCTACGGATATTTTATTGTAGAACTCGCCATGAGCTTATTCAATCATTAACTGAAGAATTAAAGTCCATGATGAATTTCAAATAGGAAAACCGCGAAAGATTATCAAATCGGCTACGGATCCAACATGTTATATCAATGGATACGATAGGAAAACTCCAACAACAAATAGTGGGGATAATAAAACACTCCATGTGGAGGAATCATTTCACCCCAAGAAAGGTAATAAAGCCATTCAGATGCAAGGGGGTTACGGAGTGTGAAAGAATATGAGGAAAAAAACATTATTAAGGAGAGAGAATAATAAAAGAACAGGAATTAAAAAGACAGAAAATAACGATTGACATTGCATTTAAATTCTTGAAGATAAAATTTGGCTGGAAAGCAAGAAGCCGGAAACGAGTTTGAAAATGGTTGAGAGAAGAAACTGTTAGCATAGAACTTACGGTTGCATCTAGCCATTTCAACTGTAAAATGATGAGACCTTGTTGTCAATCTAATATTATGCTTAAATTCATAAAGTCTACGTACCATAGAGAAATGTTCATCAGGATACTTATCATGAAAGTATTTATAGAAAAGGTAGTGGTGGGGAAAGTGACTGAAGTGAAGATGACATATCAGAACCAATGACATTGCATGATTCTGATCATAAATATCTCTTTTCTTGTTCCAGTGTCTGTTCTTGGCAAAGCCACACTGTGCTTGTTCTATTTTTAATCTAGTTCTGCTTCATGCTCTATTCATCAAGATTCGGATCATTAGCTTGCTTATGTGGCTCATTAAGGTGATTATCTGTTATACCTGACGTATCTATTCTATTATTAATAGACTCTCCCACACATAATAAGTAGTAGTAGTAGTAGCGGTCGCCAGTTGGGTTCAGTGGTGTTGAGCGAGTCAGTCGATGTCGGACATTGAAGTATTAATCATCACAACTAGATTTGCTGCGTCATTAACTCTTACTTCAAGTTCCTAACGTTTTGTACGTCGAACCTAATTTAGGACGACTTATTGAAATACAAGCCTCTACTGTGAAAACTACTCGACAACATTATCTCATAGAGCTTGCATTTATTTTCAGCTGATTTCTTAGGTAATGCTATGACGAAAGTACACACGATAGATCCACAGCAGCATCTCACTGGGTGATGCGGTTAGCGTGATGTGCTAAAAAAGAATCTAATAACTTAGAACTTACGGTTGTATCTCGTCATGTCAACTGCAGGTTGATGAGAATTAGATACCAATCTCATACTGCGCTTAAATTCGAATATGTCGGTACCAAAGGAGAAAGCTATATTTATTTAAAAAAAATACAAAGATGTGGCATAAGGCCAAAAGGATTGATGAGAGAAGGCAGGTTTTCAATCTGTCTTATCTTAAACTTACGATTACTGACCTAAACATACCACAGTATTCCTTACACCAAAACGACATATACTTACTTACCATTCTTACTACAGTCACCATAATACATTTAGGTCTCTATATAGCCCTAAATAGTTCCTATATGTACAATTTGTCTGTGATGGGTGAGGAATAAAAATAATTACTTTTAAAAATGAAACCCCAATGAATATTTACAATGATTATAATTTATATACCGAAGAGGAAAGATCCTACGAACAATCATCATGAAAATATTTATAGAAAAGTCACAGGTAAGCTTTAGCCGAAAGGTAAGGTCAGGACCAATAATATTGCAGATTCTTCTTTGTATTCTATCAAGAACCTCTAAATACTTAGCAGAAGCACCAGCACAGATGTAAAAGCAATATTAAATGCACGACAAATGGTAAGTTTATAAACGTGTCAGATAGATTTTGGCAAAATTCTCTATGACGATACAGTGAACAAATTTTCCTAGCAGACCTAGCAATTGATTCAATATAATCTTTCCATTTCCTGTCAACAAAAGACTGTAGCCAGAAAAGTTACTCTCCTAGCTGGAAGACAATAAAGTCTCTCTAAGGCATTTAAATGAGAATAGTTTCGTTTTGGAGATGTTCAAATTAACAAGGCATTTCTTGCCCCAGTTAACAACAGATTAAAGGTCACTTTTGAGATCAGCTGTAAAATTAACCTTATCGAACTTATCAGTTTTACCATTAAGAGAAGAGTAAATAGTTGTGTTCATCAGTAAAAATACCGACGACACAAGGAAGTCGGTTGATGAAAATTAAGAACAACGTAGGCCTGAGTATTTAGACTTGGTTGACACCTACAGTAATGCATCAAGATCTAGAAGAATGGCCGTTCAAGACAACCTTTGTTAAGCGATTTGATAAGTGTTAAGGTGTCCACCCCTTTTTCATACAAGTGGACTCGACCAGTATGTACTTGTACAGCTGCCAGTGAATACCCGGAAAAGAGTGGGTAACAGAGACGGAGATACACTGATACACTGATACAGTGAGAGAGTGAGGTAACCGCGTTGTAAGAGTCACAGTTGCGAGCACGTAGACTCAAAAGGAAGTCCTACTTCGATACTGAATTTCCCAGACTGTATATATATTATTATTGCTACTAACCGCATTTCTGGATCTACTAACCGTATTACCAATTGTATTATTACGTCAATACATTTATTTGCTATATTTCATTCCTGCGTTTGTCATTCATTTTTGAGACCGGATTTCATCTCGGAATCCACGACAATAAGAAAGATTGAATCAGATAAAAAATGGATCCAGAAATGGCATAATGTTTCAACGTGTGAAGAAGATCAGCATGCCAAACCCTGTCAAAATGTCATTGAGATATCCAATATCACTTTTAAATGTTTTATTTTTCAATTTTCTAAATATAAACTATTTGAAATAGATTTATTGTTAATCTTATTATGTTTTATTTGCATGCATATTTTGGTAATTTTTAATGGTAACAATTTTATTGTTATATAACTAATAATTAATAATTTCGTTTTTTTAACTTCTTTTTTTCCTGGCAGTGTTAACAATTTTTCAACTTCTGTATTTTTTTTAACTATTTAATTTTAATCTTAAGCTTCTAACACAAAAATCAGTCTACCGTTTGAGTCGAAAAATGCTAACGAATTGACGTTAGTTGAAACCGTCTATACTCATAAGGTAATTTTAAGGTATATATATATATATATATATATATATATATATATATATATATATATATATAAGTATATAATTGGTGTATACGAAATGAATTACAATAACCAACAATTACTATTCTTAAAAGAGTGCTCAATACAAAGTAGAGCAGATATAATTATTTTTATAAAAAAAAAAAATTGGTAGTTTTTAATTTTAATCTCAAATTTTATCATATGATTCAATAATTATTGGTTAAAATAAATTCTTTTTAATATTACCCGTATTTTAAAGATCTGAATATCTATTATAGCATGATTTCGTTGTCAAGCTTTTGAATCTTCCTATACTTGGGTTTTGATTAGTCATTCTAGCTTTTGTAACAATGTTTTCTCCTAGCGAAGGATCGTTAATTTGAAACTTTTAAAACCATTTATTTTATATTCAACATCATCACTTGATAAGACACCGAGGGTGTTGAAACAAAATGGCTATTTTTGTAGTGATTTTATAACATATTTATGTTATAAATATTTTTGTTTATAAAAAATAATTATATATATATATATATATATATATATATATATATATATATATATATATATATCTTGCCACCCAGAGACAGACTGTTTCGCTGTATAACCACTTCTTCAGTGTGGCTAGATGTTCGATTTCTTCAAGCCGGGATAGAAACCCGAACGATTTTGTATCAGTCGTCGCACGGCAGAGAGGAAGGGAAATTTTGACCTTTTCTATGCGAAACACGTCACTGGCCCGGGGAGCTCAATTCAATTCGGTTGAAGAGCATTGCGTTAATAGCAGTAAGAGCCACTGTTTTTAAAATTACCCTTTTCTGAAGAGAACTCAACCGTATACATACATATATATATATATATATATATATATATATTGTGTGTATTTATGCAGCATGTTTTCATCTGTTGTCTATTTATTTTATGTAATTTTTTTTCGTAACATCTGATAAGTTTAATAACATTATCGTTGAACGAAGAAAGAAATTCGTAATATTGATACATATTTTTTTATTTAATACAATCTAAGCTTTCGGCTTACATAAGCCATTATCAGAGATGTCAATTACAACATAATATAAGGACAAGACAGTGATGATAGTCTGTTATTGTTTACATAGATGATTTCTAAGCAACGATAAACACGTGCATATAAGACGCTAGAAGCGAAAATCGCACCGCATCTCATGACGTCACACATGAACAACGAGAGGGAATTGGAGAAGTATAAAGTATGAAGTATGTCAAGCCGTTGGTGTAAACCAATGGCTTCTGTTACCAATTATAGACATTTAAGAATATTTGTAGAGATGCCATAATTGATTTTGTTTAGGTTGGGTTTAGATCATTGCAAAAGTTTTTGCCCGTTTAGAAAATTAAAAACAAAATTTACATATTTATAACATTTCTTATTTAAGTACATTTAACAACTGTCTCCCATCGTTCTGCAAAATTGTTGGTGACATTTTCGTAGAAAGTGTGTTTTTGTGGGAAGATCGTTGCCAGTGAAATTTATTTCTCATTTAAATTATTGTCTGAAGATCAGAACAAATGACAATCAGACGTTATATCAGGAGAATACGATGGACGCAGTAGGGTTTCCCATTTCAGTTCTTTCACGCCAGTTTTGCAACATGCGGTCATCATTTGTCAAGATGGAAAATGAAACCTTTTCGATTTACCAAAATCGGTCATCTTCTTAAAACCAAGTCTCTTCAAATGGCGAAAAACAGTTGAGATATCAATTTTCAAACTCTTAGCAATCTCTTCCGTCGAAATCTACGGTTTAATTCACCACAATGGCAAGCAGAGCGTCTTCACTGACGTCGGAATGTCGCTTGGACCGTTGTTAATCGTTTAGGTTAAAATTAACCTGATGAAATCTGCCAAACTACATTTTAACCGTTCGAAGAGCCGAATGTTTTTATCGCAGATTTGACAGTTATTCATTCTGTTGTGGTAGGATCCACCTAATTTGCATAGTGGAGTACCGACCATATAAATATGGTTGGTACCGGGAAGACGGGGGGAGGAATCAAGAGATCCAATCCAGAGACTCTGCCCGACTGCGACTAAGTTAACACATTCTCCAGGAACGGTCTTCCCAGGAATATACAAAAGACTATATGTAAATATTGTGTACACTTTCTTGTTTCAATACATTTTGTTCTACGTACATTTTGTATTGTATTATTATTCCATGCATTAGTCAAGTTTCAACACATTCCGAAATTCAAGGAGCATAACATGACGAAAGTACAACTTCTTATCTTCCATCTTTAACTATTTGAGCCCTGCGTTCTCGAACAATTTTAAACATTCTGACATAACTCCCGAGTCAAAATTCGCAAAAGATTGATATGTAATGTTTCACGGTAGATATAAAAATAATTACAAGTGTTTAACCACAGTTCAACCGGTAGCTGACCGTTAAGCCATTTTCATTACCACTGTTCAACCGGTGACTGGGCATTACGTCATTTTTTCTGCCATTGTTCAACCTGTTGTTGGGCATACGTCATTTTTCTCTAACTGTTCAAATGTTGGCTGGTTATTACGTCATTTTTCTCTACAATTGATCAACTGGTGTCTAGGCATTAGGTCACTTTTCTCTACATTTGTTCAACTAGTGGCTGTGCAATGCGTCATTTTTTCTCTACCATTGATCAAATAGTGGCTGGGCATTACGTCATTTTTCTGTACTATTGTTCAAATAGTAGCTGGGCATTACGTCATTTTTCTCTACAGTTGTTCAAACAGTAGCTGGGCATTACGTCATTTTTCTGTACCCTTGCCGAAGTAATGGCTGGCCATTACATCATTTTTCTCTACCATTTTCATGTAGTAGCTGGACATTACGTCATTTTTCTCTACCATTGTTCAACTAGTGGCTGGGCATTACGTCATTTTACTGTACCATTCTTAAAATAGTGGCTGTGCAATGCGTCATTTTTCTCCAATATTGTTCAAATAGGAACTGATCATTACGTCATTTTCTGTACCAACTGTTCAAGAAGAGGCTGGCCATTACGTCATTTTTATCTGCCATTGTTCAGCTAGTGGCTACGCATTACATCATTTTTCTCTACCATTGTTCAACTAGTGGTTAGGCATTACATCATTTTTCTGTACCATTGTTCAAGTAGTGGCTGGGCATTACGTCATTTTTCTGTACCACTGTTCACCTGGTTGCTGGGCATCACCTCTTTTTCCTCTACCCCCCGCTAAAGTGGTGGTCAGACTTCAAAGTGTTAAAGCATTCATTTGCTGAGAAATCGTCTAGATTCAACAAAACCTGACTCGATGCTGAATGATTCCAGATTTACTTCTTAAAAAACCCCATAACAAATACTAGTGTCAAGTTTCATTAATCTTTTATTGAGAAGAATGGCCTTGAATCACATTTCCTGCCAGCGTAATTAGAAAAATAAATTATAAATCCCAGCTCCCTAACCACAGACTTTCCGGACGAAAAGATTTTGAATGATACTGTTCGTAAATAAATAAGAATGTCTTCCTTAAATGCTTTGAACTATTATACCCAATTAAATGGTCGGTCATGTATATAACAAATGTCAATGTCAGTGTGTCACACTTTTAGAATTAAAGGGGCACATCTCTCAATAGTTCATCTCCTTCTTCTATATAATAAATGACAATGTCAAGTTGTCACTGTATCACACTTTTCCCATTTTCCTCCTGGAGTCCATAGCCCAACATATCGTACCATTTTGGAATTCTGAAATTTTAGATTCCGAATTTGTCATTACTGCGATTGTTTTCGGTGATTTTTTACGTGTTTTTTTGTACGATAACAATTTTTATAACGTGTAAATAAATTTGAGAATAATCGAAATCATTTGCGAAATCCAGCGAAAGTCACCCATGAAATAAAAATAATTGTTTTTACGGAAAGTAAGGACCTACGTACATCAAAATTGACAGCAAAAGAATTATCGTTGAACTTTTAAAAGGTGAAGTTTAAATATTAATGGAATACTTAAATGCATCGATGAATTTTAAGTTCTTCTTTAGTTTATTGTTGCCTATCACATCTACTCTTCCCTGTCTATTGTGATGAAGATCCAATTAAAAGAGCCTTCCGCAGAATCTAGTTTAAATGCCACCTAATAGGGTAGCTTTTAAACTAGTATATATTTTTCGTATTAAATTTGGCTAGGCAAAATTTACAAAATAAATAATTTTCAAAGAAAATCTCATGGAACACCTCCATATACACACTGCAAAGCTATTTGCACTGTTTGAGTTTTAACAGCAATATCATGTAAAAATAATTAAAATAATTATTGGCACAATATTTCCGATGTCTGGTACTAATGCCAGCGTCAAAGAATTCTGTTTTAGCTTTGAATTTGTATTAACATTGCCTGGCTGGTGATACTCATTATTACAAGAGTGGTATTTATATGCTAAGAAAGAAAGTTAATCAAGAGAAAGGAAAAATTCAAATGGTTTATGAAAAAAAGAATATTAAAGACAGAAGAAAACAAGTAAAAAAAAGCAAAATGAAAGAAAAGGGCGGTAAAATTATAGAAAAAGGCGGGAAAATATAAGAAAAGGCGGGACAAAAATAAACGAAAAATAAACGTGAACTAAAAAAAATATGACTATCGACTGGGACTCGTATGGCAAAAAACAAAAGAAGGCGAAAGGCAATTGGGAAATTCAAAGGGCTTATATGAAAAACAGGAAAGAAGAATATAAAAAGGAGAAGAAAGCAAGTATAAAAAAGACGAATGGAAAAAAAAGCGGGAAAAGGAAAGAAAAAAAGAAAAAGACCAGAATGAGCGCGAAATATATTTTTTGCAAATGAATCGTGAACGAAAACAAATTTAATTAATAGGCTTTTTTTGCACATCCAATTTTCACATGGAGAAAAATAATAAAAGCTAAATATTAAATATTATTTATCTTCTATCCACTCACTCTCACACGCACGCATACACACAAACACACGCGCTCACACACACGCCCCCCCTATATATATATATATAGAGAGAGAGAGAGAGAGAGAGAGAAAGAGAGAGGCAGACAGACAGACAGAGAGGGTGAGAAAGAGAGAGAAACAGACGGAAATAAATTCTAACAAATCAAGATTACTTGGTAAGAACAGACATAGATAGATAGAGAAAGAGAGAAAGAGAGAGAGAGAGAGAGAGAGAGAGAGAGAGACGGGCAAACAGACAGACAGACAAGGAGGGAGGGAGTTAGGGAAGTTTTACATACAAAGTTAAGGAATCTGATATGCTAATGTTTATTCAGACACCATAAGCTATCAATACTTTTACCCTGTCTAACTCCATAAGGCTGTAATTTTAAAGACTAAGATATTAAGTGATTGAAATAGATAGATAGACATATGGATATATATGAAGAGGGGAAAATATGAACAGACTGAGATAGATAGATAGATAGATAGATAGATAGATAGATAGATAGATAGATAGATAGAAGCCATGAATGGATAGATATGTAGGTAGAAAGATAGATCGATAGATATCAACAGAATGTATATGGCCTGGCGATTGCGTCTAGCATGAAACAGCCTGTCGCCTCTAAGTGTTGACTTCAATGTTCACTTTTATATTTTTGAGCATTTTATCCCATAAATATTGCCCACCTTAAGAGTATATTTCTTCATATATATATATATATATATATATATATATATATATATATATATATATATATATAAGTAGACTGAGATTTCTAATGAACCCATTAAGATAAATATATAGATAAACATTTAGATTCTTGGCCGAGGTCTCGTGGTTTAGTGTGCGGTTAATTTTCAACCCTTCAGACCGTTTCACACAGGCAAAATGTAGCCAGCCTATCGCCTGTCTGGCCAGATATTCACTTGCGTTACCTTACTGAGTTTCACCAGTTCAGACCTTTACAGCTAGGGGACGCCATAGTCACTGATGAGAAGAGAACCGCTATGTTAGGGAACTGACTCCTGAAAGGATGCTTCCCCGATCATTCCAATCTTAAGCACTTTAAGTCTCGGTGCCACTGTTATTTATCTTTCATCTCCCCAATAATCTTATTTCTCACTCTTACGCCTAGACAACGTTTAGTAGACATTAACTTGAGTGGCTCTTGAGCCTTGTAGTGAGTGAAAATTTATTAAAAAAAAGATACATAAATCTGAGTGAATCGGGGCGGTAGCATGTAGTGTCCTAATAGTAAATGTCTGAACTGGTGGAACTAAATAATGTCGATCATAGAGTAGAGAAAGACTGTAAAGATATGAACTGATGGAAGCAAAGAATGGAGTTCATCTGGACATTTGCTATGGAAATAGAGATAGAGATGAAAGTGGCTTAGCTGTAAAAGTCTGAACTGGCTGAACTAAAGAATGGCTGTTTTCTGGGCAATTGCGATGGAAGTCAAGACAGTGTAGAGAGACGCTTAACTGTAAGGTCTGAATCGGCGATACTACAGAATGGAGTTAATCTGGGCATTTACAATGGAAATAGCGACAGGGAAGAGAGTGGCTTAGCTGTAAAGGTCTGAACTAGCGGAAGGAAAGGATGGAGTTCATCTGGACATTTACAATGGAAGTATAAATAGAGAAGAGAGAATCTTAGCTATTAAGGTCTGAACTGGCGGAAATAAAGAATGGATTTCATTTGGACATTAGCTATGGAAATAGCGATAGAGACGAGAGAGAGAGAGAGAGAGAGAGAGAGAGAGAGAGAGAGAGCTGCTCGGCCTGGAGGCTAGGATCAAAGTGTAGTACGCTGCCTTTGTTAGTTTCCGAGTCGGCGTCTGTCGAACTTTCTGCATTAGCAGGGAGGAACCCGGGGGAAGCTTTGCCGAAGGGCAAGGTTTCGTTCGGGGAGGTAGACAGGGCCTGAACCCGTCTAGGCGGGTTCAAAGGCTATATTTTTGGCCGAGCCTACGGGCTCGGAGATACCCACATTAAACCGGCCTTGTGCCACATTCTATCCTCGTGGGTGGATCGATAAATACTGAGAGAGAGAGAGAGAGAGAGAGAGAGAGGGGGGGGTGAGCTGTAAAGGACTGAAATGGCGGACCTAATGAATGGAGGTCATCTGGGCGTCTGTCATGGAAAAAGCGATATAGTAAGAGGCTTTGCCGTAAAGGTCTTAACAGGCGGAACTAAAGAATGGCGGGCATTTGACAAGGAAGTATAAATAGAGAAAAGAGATGCTTAGCTGGAAAGGTTTGAACTGACGGAACTAAAATATGATTATTATCTGAGCATTTGCCATCGAAGTCAAGACAGTTTAGTGCGATGCTTTGCTGTAAAGTTATGAAATAGCGGAACTAAAGAATAGCTGCTTTCTGGGCAATTGCGATGAAAGTCAAGACAGGGTAGAGAGACGTTTAGCTGTAAGGTCTGAATCGGCGGTAGTAAATAATGAAGTTCATCTGGACATTTGCCATGGAAATAGCGACAGACAAGAGAGTGGCTTAGATGTAAAGGTCTGAACTGGCGGAAGTAAAAAATGGTGGTTCTCTGGTCATTTGCCATGGAAGTGAAGACAGACTAGTCAGATGCTTAGCTTTTGAGGTCTGAACTGGCGGAACTAAAGAATGGAGTTCATCTTGACATTTGCTATAGAAGTTTAAATAGAGAAGGCACATATTTAAAGGTAAAAGTCTGAACTAGCGGAACTAAAGAATGTCGATTTTCTATACTTACAATGTAAGTATTAGTTGTTTATATTTGACTAGCAGCATGACCCGGCGCTGCCCGTGCTTGATTCAAAAATCGTACGACTCATACAGCAATCGCTATCACTTGACTTAAAATATTTTTGCCCTACCTTGCCTTTAAAGGAGTGCCCTTTGACGTGCTGATGTTGCTACATGCCTTACTTCTTGTCTATCTTACACTGAAAATTTTTACTAAGCTCTATACTAAACATTAAATCTGTTACGAAAAAAGAACTAAACAAAATGAATACAAAACGATCAGCTTTAAAAAAGGACTCGTAACTGGAAAAACCAAATGGAAAAAGAATGTTAACAACAAATACTTTTTCACACCCAACCCAGTTCTGCAGAATCAGAATCAACGTTGAGTTTAAGCAAGCGAATGAGCCAATTGGAGTAAAGTGCCATGCAGATTTAAATTTTTCCCACTTGTGACGAATGCAGCTATCGATATTTTTACATGCTAGCATGCTTGTTAACATTCGTGTCAGTCAGCTGTTGGCTCTCACGCTGGCCAATAGAATCTTCCTGCCTATTCGTGGCAGCCAGCTATAGGCTCTCACTCTGGGCAGTAGAAAATGGCCGCAAGCTACATGAAAACTGCCGTAGAAGCATGAAAAAAATCGATTATTTCCACTATCGATGGGAGTTGGGAAATGTAAAGTTGGTCTTGGCCTACCCTCTAACTTGGAGCATGTGCATGTAAATTTTGGTGCAAATCCGTCGAAAATTGCGGCCGTGCTTTAGTTACACACACACACACACACACACACACACACACACACACACACACACACATCCTACCTTTTATAGATAGAGATTACTTTAGCCTTTATTAGTAAGGGGATAAGTAAACATTGGTCGTTTATATATGGTAGATAAAGAGAAGACAAGACAACAGGGACATGGTTCTACAGAAGGATGTTGAGAATACCATGAACGGAATATGTAAATAACCAGTAATTTTTTAGGCAAATGGGAACGAAGAAGCTTGTAATTTGAATCAGAAAATGACAGTTATTAAATTTCTGGGGCACATAACAAGGAACGAGTGCTTGGTGAATTTGACACTCAAAGGAACTACTGAAAAAAAAAGCAAAAAATAGTGAGTAACTCACTTAACGAGCAGGAAAGGATAAGTAAAAAGTCACACATTACTAAGAGCTATAAAGGATGGGAAGTTGTGGAGAGCCATGGTCAATCTACCTAACAAAATTGTGTAAATGGATGGCAGAACAGGGATTGGGAAGGATAGTAAAAAGACGAACATTGCTAAGAGCTACAAAGGATGGAAGTTGTGGAGAACCATGATCAACTTATCAAACAAGCTTGTGTAAATGGATAGCAGAACAGAGATTGGGAAGAATAGTGAAAAGACGAATATTACTAAGAGCTACAAAGGATGGGAAGTTGTGGAGAGCCATGGCTAATCTACCTAACAAGCTTTTGTAAATGCATGGCAGAACAGTGATTGGGAAATATAGTGAAAAGACGAATATTACTTAGAACTAAGTATAGGTAGTTGTGGAGAGCCATGATATCAACGTACTGAAGAGACACTGCCCATTGGTGTTGGTCGACGACGGGACGCTACAGTTAATTTTCAAGACAGCTATCTCTTTCCTATTTTTTTTCAGCTTGGCACAAGACAATCTTTCTCATCTTTTTTTTTGTTATGATTGCATTTGAGCTGTACTAAGATTACTTAGTAATCTATAGGTGCGCTTAGAGACACAAGAGTTTCATTTTTCTAACAACACGCTTGTTTGAATCTACGAATAGACTTTTACAAAGAGAATGGTCTCTCTCTCTCTCTCTCTCTCTCTCTCTTTCAACAACGGAAGCTCCAATATGAATTTGATTTTTAAAAACGTTCTTAAGCACGCTGAAGAGAGAATTTTGATTAAACAGTTATCGAAAGTAAAGGCTAGCAAAAATAGAGCGAAAAAAAAAATTAGATGATCGATATTCGACGGAGCAGAGATCTCGTGGCGAAGAATAATGTTCCAAAATATACAGAATTTTGTTTCTTATTGATGAGCGATCAGCGTAAACAAAGCGTCAATACGAAACAGCAAAGAAAGGTGGCGAGTAGTCAGAAGAAAAAAAAAAGCAATGAGAAAAAGAAAGAAAGAAAAAAAAAAAAAACAACAACAGGTAGAAAAACACAAAACTACGATCTTTTCTTCGTAAATAGAAGCTACTGATTGCTTGCGTTTATCGAAGCGTGGTGATTAAAATTCACTACATTCAGCTGTCAACGTGGTGTACTGTTTAGCAAACTTGTCTCGCGAAATCAATTAGGACTGAGTTGTGAGTCCGGTCCTCACTGAGCGCCGCATACATTCGGCTTTGTGCCACATATAAGCTACGCTTAGGAAAGAGGGCACCTCGAGGCGGTGTAATAGCAAGCTTGTCTCACGAAATCAGTTACGACTGAGTAGTGAGTCCGGTCCTTACCGGGTGCCACATATATTCGGCCTTGTGCCACGTCTAAGCTACGCTTAGAAAATAGGGCATCTCGAATGTCAGCAATCAGAGCATTTTTCTGATTGTTGACATGTATACATTCACGAGGCATTCACGAGACATTTTCGCTACACTTCCGATCTTTGAATTTCAACATACAAATGCGTATGTATATACACAACAGCACACATATACATACATATGTCAAATCCCATACTGTCCACATATGTTTATGTCTGTATGAGCCCCGGCGGATGAGCGAGTGTGTATGTGTGTCTGCGTACGTCAACGGGTGTACGGACATGCATCTATGTTTGCGTTAGTATGAGTGACATCCCGACGACGATTCCCCAACTCCCATAATAACACCTTTACATGCAATCTACATAAACCCAAAATTTAAAAAAATTAATCAGTTTGTCTGACGATCACAAAAGCATGAAACCTAGGGTCACAAACTCACATCAATCCAACCATATATATATATATATATATACTTGAGAGAGATATGAAATTAATCCCTCCCTATACTCTACCATGTCTCTTTAACTATCCCTTTCACACTCTCTGTTAAATTATAAAAACTTACACTACCCATCAATTTTAATTTAATTTTTCGTTTCATTTCATTTTTGGAAGTGCTATCTGATGATCAGGCGTCCTTTAAAAGGGCTCTGGTGAAATAAATTATTATAATGGAACCTTAAAGTGGTCTGTTTTTTCTTTTAAATATATATATATATATATATATATATATATATCACTCTCTTCATATCTACTTTCGTCTGTTCATATCTCTCTTTCTCTCTCTGTCTCTCTCTCTCTCTCTATATATATATATATTGTGTATTTTTAGGCAGCAATTTTTCATTAATGCATGTTTCATTAAATAATATAGACAAGTTTGTCTAGTTTAAGTAAGTTCCTTTCATATTGTCTGATAAGCTTAATAACATTATCATTGAAAGACGAAAGGAAATATCCATATTGATATTACGTAGGTCACACCACAAACACGCTTTCACGACGCTTGACTTTACATTTGAATGATAACTCTAACATTTTTAAGCATTTGAAACAACATGCCTGGCCGCGTACACAATTCCGGAAAATCCTTGTTGATAACCCAACTATACTTAAACATGAAAACAATAAACAAAAACTAAAAATTCTTGAAGCTTTATACATAAAACAGTTGAAACCTAACCTGAAGAAAATAAACTGTGAAATCTCCACAAATATTCTTAAAAACATATAATTGATAACAGAAGCCATTGGTTTATACCAACGGCTTTCCATACTTAATACTTCTCGTTTTCACTCTCGTGTGATCATGTGTGACATCACGAGCTGCGACGCGATTTTCGCTTCCGTGTCTCGTATACACGAATTAGACGCTGCTTTGAAATTTTTCATGCAACAAAAGCAGACTACCATTATTGTTTCGTCCGTGTATTGTTTGATATATTGAAAAGTAATTGTCATCTTTGATAATGGCTTATGTAAGCCGAAAGCTTAGATTGGATTTAAATATGTATCAATATGGTGATTTCCTTTCGTCTTTCAATGATAATGTTATTAAGTTTATCAGACAATATGAAAGGATCTTACTTAAAATAAATAGACAAAACTTGTCTATAGTATTTAATGAAACATGCATTTATATATATATATATATATATATATATATATATATATATATCTATATATAATCTTAGCTGTTCTATCTATCTATCTATCTATCTATCTATCTATCTATCTATCTATCTCCATCTCTCTCTCTCTCTCTCTCTCTCTCTCTCTCTCTCTCTCTCACTATATATATATATATATATATAGTTAATATTAGTGGTAAATATACATACATATGCAAAATATATAAATACCCATACAGGTATATTTTTTGAATAAAAATTCCAAGAGGAAGAATCCAGGTAGAACTCAATGTCCAGGACAGAGTAAGGATATAATAAAAAGGCTTAAATTAGTGTTTAAGCCTTTTTATTATATATATATATATATATATATATATATATATATATATATATATATATATATATATATATTATGCCTCTTAATCTGTAGCCATTTACCTAGAGTGGCTTCCGGGCTTTGTACAAGGTGAACCTGGCTGTAGAAAAAAACATGGTTTAACCTTCAAGCTAAGACCCCCCCATGGTAAGCACTTTGTAGAGAACCATCTTCATTCCCTTCGTATTCCATTGGTGAGATGTAAGTTTCAGATTCGAGTATATTCTTTCCCCAAACCTCCTTCTTTGTGGAACCGAATCCCAAGAGAATGCTTTCCAGAACACTACAATCTTAACCTGTTCAGGTCTAGTTGTTATACGTTATCTTCCCCACATATTCGCATAATCTATGCCATGTTACAGTGATACATTCTACCTTGAGTGGCTCACGGGATTTGTCAGGATTGGTTTGGTTTAGTTTGGTTTGTTTCATGGCATATCAACACCTCAATGGTTTATTTAATGCCGACAAGATTTTCATTGCCGGTAATATTTTTTATCTATCTATCTATCTATCTATCTATCTATCTATCTATCTATCTATCTATCTATCTCAGTATATATTGTTTTGGTTTGTTTTGTTTTACGGCATATCAACCTCAATGAGTTATTTAATACCGACAAGTCATATTTTTGTATTGCTGGTAATATTTTTTTCAAAATTCTATTGCTGGTAATGATTTTTTTTCCTTCAAAAATTCATTGCTGGTTATAATTTTTACAAAAATGTATTGCTAGTATTAAAACCTATTTTTACATTCTCATAGTGTTTTGACCCCCAGATTGGTGTTAACTTTTTGCCCATAGCTGGGACCCTAACAGGTGCTACCACCCCGGGTCAGGGTGGACCTGGGAACACCAGCAATGAAGAGGTGGTTCCACTCTCCTCAAAACCTTCTGTTCAGAGGCCTTGCTGTTGCATGTAGTTTATCGTCATACCCAGGACGCGTATGCAGTTTATCGTCTTACCTAGGATGCGGATGTAGTTTATCGTCTTGCCCAGGACGCGGATGCAGTTTATCGTCTTACCCAGCACGCGGATGCAGTTTATCGTCTTACCTAGGACACGGATGTAGTTCATCGTCTTACCCAGGACGCGGATGCAGTTTATCGTCTTACCTAGGACGCGGATGCAATTTATCGTCTTACCCAGGACGCGGATGTAGTTTATCGTCTTACCCTGGACGCGGATGCAGTTTATCGTCTTACCTAGGACGCGGATGTAGTTCATCGTCTTACCCAGGACGCGGGTGCAGTTTATCGTCTTACCCAGCACGCCTACAATTGGTAATACGCTCAAATAGTCTAACCAGAAAATACCTATTTTTAACTGATTTAACACGAAGCAATAACCCCAAGTCTTAAAGAATAAATAAATCAATTCGATTAAAATAAATAAATAATAAATTAGATGAAACTAAATAAATAAATAAACGTGTTATTCTTGTAATCAATGGAAATTATTCTCGAAAATAATTAAAATTCGCATAAAACATCTGTTATGCGTGTGAATGAATATTGCGAAATGCAGTCGGCTTTTCGGATATTAAATTTTGGTTTCCATTAAAATGAATCCGCTGACACTATTAATTGACGTGATTAGAACGGAGAGAAATGCTTCTGAATTTTGCAATTTATTACCTGTCATCAACGGGAAGAGAATAATGAAATATGTTTCATTTATTGAGCGGAAATTAAATTTAATTTGTAATGAAAAAAACAAAATTAATCATCACAGGTGATAATGATTATTAAACATGGGTCCATTTTCGTAAAGAGATAGATAGAGAGATAGATAGACAGATATAAACAGACCAAGAATAGATAGATAGATAGATAGATAGATAGATAGATAGATAGATAAGGTGAGTGAGTGAGTGAGTGAGTGAGTGTGTGTGTGTGTGTGTGAGAGAGAGAGAGAGAGAGAGAGAGAGAGAACTTGATATGAACTGATTAAGATAGATAGATAGATACCAAAATAGATAGGTAGAAACAGACTGAGATAGATAGATAGATAGATATGAACAGACCAAGATAGATAGATAGATAGATTGATAAGGTGAGTGAGTGAAAGAGAGAGAGAGAAAGAGAGAGAGAGAGAAAGAGAGAGATTGATATGAACTGTTTAAGATAGATAGATAGATAGGATAGATAGATAGATAGATAGATAGATAGATAGATATAAAAACACAAAGATAGATAGAGATAGATAAATATAAACAGACTCAGATAGATATATGGTTAGATTGACAGATAGATTTATAGATGGATATGAACAGACCAAGATAGATAGATAGATAGATAGATAGATAGATAGGTAGGTAGGTAGGTAGGTAGTTACGTAAGTAGGTAGGTAGGAAGGAAGTAAAGACGGAAGGAAGGAAGAACGGAACAGACTAATAGACAGACAGATTCCAAAAGTGTCTGGTTATGTATTTTCAACCCTACCTTTCCCGAAGAGAAAACGTCGCAAGCCTAACGCCACTCGATAGCTATTTCCATGGCAAATGTTCAAACAATATTCCTTAGTTCATATCTTTGCAATTAGGAGACGCCATGCTATGTACACAGTTTCGAATTATTTTGATTCTCTTTGCATTTGATTGGTAAGGCGGAAGTTTCTTTATGATCGCTTCTTCCGGAGATTCGCTACGTTGTAGAACTGACTCCCGTGAGATTGCTTCCCCGATCATTACATTCTTAACTCCTTCAAGTCTACGATCAACTGCTATCCATGATATATATATATATATATATATATATATATATATATATATATATATATATATATATATATATATATATGAAAATTTTCCGATTTAAGCAGTAGAGAAGACAATATTTATGAATAAAAATGACAATAGGAAAACTAGTAACTGCTGACGCGTTTCGTCCATTGACAAATACTGACATTATTTTCAGTTAACAATATGAAAATAGCGTTTCTCTACATTCCAGTTGCTAGGAACATTTTGTTTTTGTTTTTACTAGTTACCTTGTTCAATTAAATTCATTTCGTATTTTGCTTTGATAAAGTCCACATTGGACGAAACGCATCAGCAATTACTAGTTTTCCTATTGTCATTTTTTATTCATATATATATATATATATATATATATATATATATATATATATATATATATATATTCTCATAATCTGCCTTTTACTTCTTCCTCTTACGTCCACATATTCTGATTCAGTAACCCGCTACATTGAGTTGCTCTTGAGCCTTGTAGCGAGTGGACATTTACTTTAAAAACCTACAATCATAAATATATTTCTTCTATTGACGTGGCCTTTCAAAACGTTGGCAATCATGGCTCTCCACAACATCCTATCCCTTGTAGCTGTTAGGAACATTTGTCCTTTTGCCAAGCACCACCCGTTCGGTTATCTGTTCGTCAGCTTAGTATCCTGCTGTATTCTGCTCTACCTTTTATTATCGACATGTCTCGTGGGTGGTAAATTGTCCAAGACCTCTTTCCTCATTATGTTTCTCATACAGAATTCTTTATGTGAAATATTCAGCTTCTGAAAATACTTGTAAAATATTTGCTTCTTCAAAGCAAAGGTGAACTCGACAAATCATTGAATTTGAATGAAGAGATTAACAATCCAATGAACCTGTTGGCTAACTTACAGTCTCTTTCTCATGGACGAAATACCACAAGGCTATCACTACTGTATCGCTATTTCCATGGAAAATGTTTTGATCAGCTACATTGCTTAGTTCCACCATTTCAGACCTTTACGGCTCTGACTTGCCATGCGACGTACACAGGGTCAAATCATCGTCATTCTCTTTGTATTCCATTAGTAAGGAGGAAGTTCTATTCAGACAACTTCTTCCGATACTTTATGAAAAACACACCTGATAGGATTTTTTCTTAACCACTACAATCACTACAATCCTAACCTATTCAATTCAAAGGTCAATCATTATCTATCCTACATATTCTCATAACTTGCATTTACTTCCTCCTCTTACGTCCACACAACAATCTGATTCAGCAACCCTTTATATTGAGTTACTCTTGAGCCTTGCATTGAGGGAACAATTAAAAAACAATTTAGTCATTCAACGATTTCTCACGTCTAACCAAATTAAAAAGGCTACCATCTTTGACAGAAACCTTTTGTTGCAGCAGGGTCATATAAAATCTTTGGGTCCTGTCAATGGATCTAATCAACGCCTTTATCCACTGTGCCATGTCTCCTTGACATTCCAACCATCTGAAGAAAGCAGGAGTGTAGAACGGTCGAAACGTTGTAATAAATATGGCGATGAGTTGAAACAGTTCTTTGTGATATAAATAAAAAAAACATATACTTCGGATTATTTGTTTTACTTTTTGATGAGAGCAAATTTAAAAAAAAAATTATAATTAGCTACTCGTCCTGATGTGTTTATCTAAATTTTCTTGTTCACAGACATTATTGTAATTTTATGGATAGAAAAAAATTATTTTCATATATTCATTTTTTTATAAAATGGTAAACGAGAAATGTCCAATTTTGTTGTTACCCCAAAGATTCAGCCGTTGCGCTCTCCAGCCTTCCTCATATGGATATCAATCTGAGTCTGAACAGAACCCGAGGTCTTCTTGTTCCACTGCTCATTTCTAGGGATATCGCCTAATTCTTATTATTTAGTTCTGTTCAGTTATTATTTGCCCGTTTCCGCTGAGTGTAAGTACACACTGCCCGACCAAGGGATTGAACTAGGTCATCAAATTTACGAACCAACGTTTTTATCCATTATCCACGGGACAATTTGCTGTAGTGAAATTAGAGCCTTAAACCTAACCTAGCAGCTGATTAGGCTGCAACTGCTGTCTGTCATGTTTTGACTGCTGGAGCCGTGGTTGAGAATTTGCTGTGGTTTGTCTTTATTACCGGCTCCCATGTTGCATTTATTTCTACTAAGAAGATCCTCAGAGCCTAGTATAAGCGATGATTCATTTAGACGCCTGACTCTGCAATGTATACTCCTGATGATGGCCGGTGAACACAACGACCGAAACGTTGTGATAACAACAACAATGATCAGAACAATAGTCTAAATATACACCCTTGTGCAAATTAATTGAAAGAAAACGAATAATTCCGTTATTATTGCCTTTTTTCGTATTTTCCCAATGAAACATGACCCAGTTCACCTTAGTACTCTGTATGTCCATTCCAGAAAGTTGTTTCTTGCAGATTAATTACAGATTCTCGATTGGATTTAAATGAGGAGAGTTACCGGGCCAATCACTGGTAAAGCTTACCAGTATAGTCATTCAGCGTTACAATTTTCGTACGTTTCCTTTGAGTAACGTCCATCACAGACAATGGCCGTAGGACAACTAATCGACAGTCGAAACAACAGTGTCTGGGTGTGATAAAAATCTGATGCAATTACAGATGATGCAATATTTTTCAATGCCAAAAAAATTTAATCATACACCCCGAAAATAAATTCATATTACTGCACACCCCTGCAAATGACCTAATCTGTGGAGAAATAGAAATCGATTACACCCTGTCACTCCAGTGGGTTTAAAATTGACCGTATAGTGAAAGAAAGGAAACTAAAGCGGCTGTTTTAATTAAGTTGAAGAAGGGTGGAAATACTGTAATTAATGATAAATCCTCATCCCAGAAATTCAAACAAAAAGGAAATTACAGGGATTGTCGGGTAGAAAATAATTCATTACCTACAAGGGTGCGTCAACGTTTTCAGTTTGAAAGTAAGTATTGAGCAGCTCCACTTACGGCACCAGTACTCTATTTTTGGCTTGATCTGACTTTTTTTTTTTAAAGATATAACATGGCAAAAGGTGTTAGAAACTTTCCACTCTTCATAATCGCAGGGTAGACTGGGTTTCCTAGCCTTGATTGACAGCCAGTCTAAAAGAAGGACTCTTCTGAATTCAAAATCGTAAAAAGAGCTTAAAATACTTCAATTTCTAGATCTTTACCGCTAAGATCAGCACATAGCTTTTATCCTTATTAATACAATTAGGAACTATCTATAACATGTGCAAAGATTCCCAGCATATTTTAATTTTAAAAAGTTTTTCCTTTTATGTATTAATCTCTACAATTCAAAAACATGCGCGATTGTGATTTGTGCACTTTGCGAATATTTTGCATACGCCTAAATGTAAAATAAAATACCAAGTCTTTTTTTGGTAAAAATAAAAATACATAGGTTTGTAGGTCTTTTCTGTAGACATTAGGAAATGTTTATTGTGCCATCATAATGATGGCCTGAACTGGTTGTTGGTTGTAGTCAGTTGCTGACTAATATTATCTAAGTTTGGCACAAGGCTGCAAATCTGGAGTACTCTGTGGAAATAGTTATCTCTGTCTCTATAGTAACTAGCCAGATACCCGCCCGTCAAACAAGAAAAACTAAAAAAATCATTAAGTTTATCTCTCCTCTCTAAAATCTTTGTACAAACAATATTTTCATCAAGATATCTATTTTCTGAAGTTGTATTTGTCATTATAATAAGTATACTTCAATTTCCTACACTGAACAAAGAGCTGACCAGAGAGAGAGAGAGAGAGAGAGAGAGAGAGAGAGAGAGAGAGAAAGAAAGAAACATTTGGTTTGGTTTGTTTTACAGCATATCAACAACAATGGGTTATTTAATGCCGACAACATTTTTTATTGCCGGTAATATTCTTTTTTCCAAAGATGTTTTGTTGTTAATATTTTTTCAAAAAAAGTATTGCTGGTATTAAAACTTATTTTTATACTTTCACAGTGTTTTGCCCCCTTTTTTTGGTGGTTAATTATTTGCCCATAGCTGGGACCCTAACGGGTGCTACCACTCCGGGTCAGGTGGACTTGGGAACACCAGCAATTAAGAGGTGGTTTCACACTCCTCAAAACCTCCTGATCAAAGGCCTTGCTGTTTATCGTCTTATCTAGGCCGCGGATGTAGTTTATCGTCTTTCTCAGGATGCGGATGTAGTTTATCGTCATACCCAGGACCCGGATGCAGTTTATCGTCATACTCAGGACGGGAGAAACATTTGAATATTCATGGTTATATTAATAATAATAAAATTTAATTCAGCAAACCTATAATTTTTTCCCCTATTTAAATAATTCCTCACTGTTTAAAGAAAATCAAATTAAACAGATTATTTTGATTTATTTAGATAATTCCATGAATTTTTTTCCAACTGATTTGTAGTAACGTGAAATATCAGACGGCAACAATGCATATTATTACGAACGGTGTAGCTTTTCTGACTTATGACTGAATTTTGTTAAGGCAGATATAAATTCTTTCGATACAAATACGATGAATTTAAAAAGAAATAGTGAAATGAACGTTGCTTTTTTGTGGTACTTATTAAAATTTGAAGTAAAAATGGATAAAACATTTATTCATACTTATTATAAAACCCAGGTTGTGTGTGTGTGTGTGTGTTTCGTTTATATATTGGATCGGATTTCCTACATTTTTCAACCGATTTCAACAAAACTTCACAGGACTATGTAAAATTACCTTGCGGTGGTTCTGACAGCGTAAAAAATTGGAAAAACACAATTGTTTTTGCAGGAAATCAATTTGAAAACACGATTAAGAGGCATCACGAGAATGAAAGGGGGACAACTCATATCGAGTTATACTTATTATAAAACCCATGTTGTTTGTGAGTGCGTGTCTGTGTTGGTTTATATATGGGATCGGATTTCCTACATTTTTCAACCGATTTCAACAAAATTTCACTTTTTTTGCAGATAGTGTTTCTTATTGTCTTGCACACTTTTTTCTTTATTTTTACATTCAGAATGCTTTAAAAATTCCATTTACAAGACAATTGTTTATAATAAAATTCTATTCAATCGGTAGATCCATAACGATTGAAAACAATGTTTTTGTTTGAGTTTGGGTTTGACCAATTCGTAAAAAAAAAAAAGAAGAAAACTATTTAAGACATGCGTGTCCGTCAACCTTAAACAATAATCTTTGTCAATTTTATTTTTCAGTCTTTATGATGGCCGATACTTGATCTATCTCTTACTGTTACATCCCCGGGCAACGCCGGGCTCTACTGCTAGTATTTATTAAAATATTCATGTAAAAATTGTTATGGAAGTTTAATATTACCGTTCATGTTTTAAACGTCATTTTTGTCAATATAATATATATATATATATATATATATATATATATATATATATATATATATATATATATATATAAGTCTGAAAAAGACGTTCGTTTCGTATGTTAGCAGTACAGTCTGGTATATTTTGTTCTACTGGTGTAAGATGGGGACACACAGACAAAATTTAGCCTTGCGCGAATTTATAAAAGATTTTGGTCTGCTTTATTATTTTGTCAAGAATTATTCCATGTCGAGGCATCCTAGAGAGCTCGTGAGTGTTATTATATATTCTCTAAATCTAATTCAAGAAATACAGCTGGCCGGCCATTATGTCTTGGAGAAACGTATTAATTTGGAACCATAGGACTTGTCTTTTAATAATACATACATTAGTGTTTTGTATGTTGAGAGAGGAATTCTTTCTTAGAGGAAGAAATTCTCTGCCAAGAATTCAGTCTCATTCGCCACAGGAAATGCATCTGGTGTATTTGTGCTTTATTGAGTTATTGTACTGGCAGGGATTGATAAACTCGTCTGGACGAAGGCATAAGCTTTACCAAAAGTAGAAACCAGAAACTAATGTCTGACGCATAATGTCTGACTCATAATTATTTTTTTTATGGTCTACAATTTTCATAAAATCTATTTCAACCAGGAATTAATATTAGAAACTAGCAGCATGGTACGGCGTTGCCCGTACTTCATTCAAAAATCGTACGACTCATACAGCAATCGCTATCACTTAACTTAAAATAGAGTGCCCTTTGCCGTGCTGATGTTGCTACATGCCTTACTTCTTGCCTATCTCACGCTGCGAATTTTTTCTAAGCTCTATACTAAACATTAAATCTGTTACGAAAAAAGAACTAAACAAAATGAATACAAAACGATCAGCTTTAAAAATGGACTCGTAACTGGAAAAACCGAATGAAAAAAGAATGTTAACAACAAATACTTTTTCACACCCAACCCAGTTCTGCGGAATCAGAATCAACGTTGAGTTTAAGCAAGCGAATGAGCCAATTGGAGTAAAGTGCCATGCCGATTTAAATTTTTCCCACTTGTGACGAATGCAGCTATCGATTTTTTTTTGCATGCTAGCATTCTAGTTAACATTCGTGTCAGTCAGCTGTTGGCTCTCACGCTGACCAATAGAATCTTCCTGCCTATTCGTGGCAGCCAGCTATAGGGTCTCACTCTGACCAGTAGAAAATGGCCGCAAGCTACATGAAAAGTGCCGTAGAAGCATGAAGAAATAGATTATTTCCACTATCGATGGGAGTTGGGAAATGCAAAGTTGGTCTTGGCCTTCCCTCTAACTTGGAGCATATGCATGTAAATTTTGGTGCAAATCCGTTGAAAATTGCGGACGTGCATTAGTTACACACACACACACACACACACACACACACACACACACACACACACACACACACACACACACATCCTACTTTTTATAGATAGAGATGAGAGATGAATGTTCAAATAGCGGTGAAAATAGTTTGAAAGATTGTATAGCATAACTTTTCCCAGGAAGCGGTACTTACCTGGATATCTTCAAGTACCTGTTTATATCTCTGAGATGAGGTATTAAGATTATCTGAATTATTTACATCATTGGGACATGGCCCAGTGGATAAAGATGTTGGTTAGATCCACTGATTAGACTCAAATAGTTGTGAGCTCAATACCAAGCTACAAAACTCCAAACACTTGGAGCGTTAAAGGGAAATAACAGAGACATCTGGAGGAGGCATGGCACGTGGAACTAGAATAATCTACCCCGGTGGACGAAATAAAGGGTCCAGTTCGAAGTTCCAATCACCTGAAGAAGGACGGAGGGTACAACGGGCGAAACGTTGTAAATATGGCAATGAAGATGAGGATAACAGTCGGAATAATGTAAATAATGCAAGTAAACTTCAAGTCGCTTAACAGACATACAAATACTTATTAAATTTAGTTTCTTCTTCTTCTTCTTCTTCTTCTTCTTCTTTGTACAGCATCCCTACAGGACGTTGGCAATCATTGCTCTTCACAATTTCCTGTCCTTTGTAGCTCGTAAATTCTTTTGGCTCTTTGCCATCACTCCCAAAACCTTCTCCGACATCGATTCACTCAAGCTCACCAAGTAGCTTGTGTGTTTTGCTTTCCTTTGTCTCTATTAACTGTGAGGATCAAATTTTCCAAGCCATCTTTCCTCACTATATAACCAAGAAATTTCAGCTGTCTCTTCCTGATGTTAAACATAAGTGTCCCTTTTCTTTTTCTCTCTCGGATTTCGTCACTGCTCACATGTTCGGTCCATGGTATTCTCATTATCCTTCTGTAGAACCACATTTCTATTGCTTTAATTCTCTTCTTCATCTGTGAGGAAATTGTCTAGCATTCACTGTCATAAATGATATTGCATAATAATTCATTCCTCATTTCTTTGTTTCTAATAATATTTGTTGTGTTTCTTGATACTCTGCTTAGCTTTTGGAAGGCATATGCCTCTATCCTAACGCGCCTTCGGATTTCAGTGTCGCAAATTCTACCCCACCTGTTAATAAGTTTCTCAGATATCTAAATTGTTACACCTATTTGATTTTCGTATTTAAATCTGTAATTTGCATGTTATGTAATGTTATGTAATCGTACAACACCCGCCCCGGCCGTCCTCGATTTCCAACATCGCGGCTGATCAATGAAGTGACCGCTTCAATCCAGAGTTAACCCCGTCCCACGTGGAGGCTCTCTCCTGTCACTGGTCTCGTCTCCGTCTCTTCTGCCTCTCTTCTCTCTTCTACGACTCGTTTGCCGAATTCGCTTCGCTCATTCGTATTTATGGACATACCCCAAACCATGGGGTGGGGGTATGATAAGGTAGGAGCATTTCCGTGAATCCCCTCTGGCTTATAGTAATATACGTATAATCTAGACCCTAGAAGCCATTAACACATAATTCGGTGGGACCAGTCTTAGATGCCAGTAGATATAATAATAATAAAAGACCATTTACAATTTTGCATCAATTGGGATACGAGGACTATCGCCATTATTATTTTTTAAAAATAAACAACATTTAAACTCTTACTATACCTTGCTATTCATGTTCCGCCAAATATCTACATAAGAGCCTTAACCCTTTGAGCCCTGACCACCGCTTTACCGGCGGTAGAGAAAAATGACGTAATGTCAGCCACCGGTTGAAGGGTGGTAGGTAAAAAATAACATAATGCCTAGCCACCGGTTGAACGGTGGTAGAGAAAAATGACGTAATGCCCAGCCACCGGTTGAACAGTGGTAGAGAAAAATGACGTAATGTCAGCCACCGGATGAACGGTGGTAGAGAAAAATGACGTAATGCCCAGCCACCGGATGAAGAGTGGTAGAGAAAAATTACATAATGCCCAGCCACCGGTTAAACGGTGGTAGAGAAAAATAACGTAATGTTCAGCCACAAGTTGTAGAGTGGTAGAAAAAAATGACGTAACGCCCAGCCACCCGTCGAACAGTGGTAGAGAAAAATGGCGTAATGCCCAGTCACCGCTTTACCGGTGGTAGAGAAAAATGTCTTAGTGCCCAGTCACCGTTTGAACGGTGGGTAGAGAACAATGACGTAATGTCCAGCCACCGGTTGAACGGTGGGTAAACACTTGTAACTTTTTTTTATATCTACCGTGAAACATTACATACCAATTATCTGCGAATTTTGACTCAGGATCTCAGGCAAAAGGGTTAAAATTGTTCAAGAACTCAGGGCTCAAAGATTTAAACATTATTACTCAGTGTTTGTTTCTGTCCTTCTTGCTTTTACTGCGCGTGTCCAATTCCCCAAGTGCTTTTTCTTCGTTAGGTGTCGCAGAAATTTTATCCGTCTCTTTCTCTTTTTTACCCCAATTTCTTTTAAAGTTTCTGCTTTACCAGAAGGTTCCGTCAGTTTTATTCTCACCATTATTCTGGTTGACGATATACCTGCTGCCTCGATTCTCTTATTCATCTGAGGAAATTGTCCAGCACTGACTACCATATAGGAGAACTTATACTACGTAATGGTTGAAAAGCTAAGCAAAATATCGAGAAACATTAACAAACGGAAAGATTACTGATGCAATAAGAAAGGCATTGATTAGAATTGATTTAGTGATAATATTAATCACGCAATGGCCGAAAAAGGTAATCAAAATAAAAACCAATATTTTACACCGGATATATTTCTCTGATCTAGCAGGTCAATGAATTTATCAAAATATTAGCAGCAGAAGACAGTATGATTTAAAATTGGATTGATACAAAAGTTTGTGCCATTTTCGTCATTAGATGACATTAGGAGTGTTTAGTTTTAATTAAATTAATTCCAGAAAATTGCTTTTGATCATATTAATAACTGTTATCATATACATTGTCCTTGGGCTTGACGATAAACTACAACCGGCAGCAAGGCCTCTGATCAGGAGGTTTTGAGGAGCGTGGAATCACCGCTTAATTGCTGTTGTTCCCAGGTACACCCTGAACCGGTGTGGTAGCACCTGTTAGGGTCCCAGCTATGGGTAAATAGTTGTTGTAGCATACCTACGGGCGATAATGGGTATGTTCCCATTCACATAAATACAGTAGTAAATAGTGATAGTTGTTTCTGCAGTGGGAGATTCGTCTCTAGCTGTGCTGGTCAAACTCTCTGGTTTCGGACAGAGAGGATCCCGAGACGAGGCAGATTTTCTTCTCGAGAAATAGCTACCAGAGACCGTTTTATACAGGGTCTACGGGTAATTTTTAGCCGAACCTACCAGCTCGGATAACGCACATTAAATTCGGCCTTGTGCCACATCTGACCGCGTGGGACCGTTGATAGATATCCTGCAGGTGGAGATTCATTATGGAATTCACTTTATTTACTTCTAGCAGTTGACTACTTCTACGCGCCGCTGGTGAATCTTATATGTGTTGTTCTTGTCCTAAGTATTATCGTTCATTACCAACATTCGGGTGATTATTCTATTCAGTAAACTTTCCTAGGTTACAAAAATAGTTAACCTCCGAAAAGGGGTCAAAACACTATGATAGTATAAAATACATTTTTATAGTAAAAAATTCCATCAATAGATTTTAATAGTAAAAGAAAATTCCAGCAGTAGATGTTAATAGAAAAAAAGTATACCAAAGCTCCCAAGAATAAATTTCTGCATTAAATGACACATAAGCATTTGAGATGACGTTAAACAAACCAAACAAAAACAAATCTTAGTATTCAGCGTATTTTTTAATTGGGTTAGTCCCAAAATTTTCACTATTTACATTATTCGGACTATTGTCCTCATCTTTGTCGCCATATTTATTACAACGTTTCGGCCGTTGTACGCTCCAGCCTTCTTCAGGTGGATGTCGAACTGAACCCTTTATTTCGCTCACTGGGGTAGACTGTTCTAGTTCCACGTGCCATGTTTTAAGTTATCTCCCGTTAATTCCCCTCTCCACGTTCTTTTTTTTTTATTTTTTAAGTACTTATATTTTATTCGATAAGGCACAATAGTAAATTTAAAAAAAGGACCCAAAAATATCTCCATGGTTTTATTTTTTGGTTGCACTAATTAATCAGTTGATAATTGGTAATTTAATTACTCTTAATAAAGATGGCTTTTTTCGGTCATATTATGTTGAAATACTGGTTCGTCGAAGTTAATCAACGTCAGTACTTAAATGGGTACTGTATATACTTGCGGATAGGCTTCCCCACCCCATAGGCTGCCCCACCGGATAGGTCGCCCCACCGGATAGGCCGCCCCACCCCATAGGCTGCCCCACCGAATAGGCTGCCCCACCGGATAGGTCGCCCCACCGGACAGGTTGCACCTCTACTTTATGGCTTAATAATTGATGATTTACTGTTGACTCGCAGATAGGTCACACTATAATCTGGGGAGTTACACAGCCCTTTTTAAACGTAAGAATTATCAGTATCTGTCTATATTTCTGAGACGAGGTATTGTGTATACTATTTACATTATTCGGACTATTGTCCTCATCTTTTTCGCCATATTTATCACAACGTTTCGGCCGTTGTTCGCTCCGGCCTTCTTCAGGTTGTTGGAATGCCGAACTGAACCCTTTTTTTCGCAAACTGGGGTAGACTGTTCTAGTTCCACGTGCCATGTTTACTGGATGTCAGTTATCAGTTATCTCCTGTTAATTCCCCTCTCCACTGCCTTAACCAGGTATTGAACTCACGACTCTTTGGGTCCTGTCACTGGATCTAACCAACGCTTTTATCCACTGTGTCATGTGTCCTTAAGGACATCTGTGTATGAATTTCTGGGTATTATAAACCTAATGTCTTCAGCAACCATTTTTAACAGTGCTCATATTGCATTTTTTGCTGTTATCAATTTCATGTTTTTACCAGAGCTCATATTGCAATTTTTATTGTTATTATCGCTTTTCTTTGGCACTCCTTATTACCGGTTCCCATATTGTATTCATTTCTATGCTTGGTCGGTTCAAGAGATTTTTGTGGACACATGTCCCAGTGGATAAAGGCGTTGGTTAGATCCAGTGACAGGACCCAAAGAGTGTGATGATTTTTGCATTATTCGATAATAAAGAGTGTTCTAATAACTTTGGCTGATTTTAAATGTGAATTAAGTTTAAGCATCTAATGATTTTTCTTTTTCTTTCAGATTTAACAACTTAAGTCTTTGGCAATTTCAACCATAGAAAGATTAACAATCAAACAACGTGTTAAAGTTATCAAAGCCAATTACGAACATGGACGTTCAAATAGAAATGCATTTCGCGCATATCGTCAACATAATCGACCAACCGAGAGTGCAATTGGAAAAAATTGTTCGTAAATTCAAACAAACTGGGTCGGTGGCAGATGTGAAAACACCACTGCGTGCTCGTTTACGCCGTTCAGCTGAAAACATTGCTGCAGTGCACGAGAATGTGGCCGAAATTCCAAACGCCTCTATTCGTCATCGCTCGCAGGAAATGAACCTCTCCACAACAACGTTACATCAAATTTTGACAAAAGATTTGTCTCTACACACTTACAAAATTCAATTGACACAAGAATTGAAACCTGCTGACCATTTGGAACGCCGTACATTCGTCAATTGGGTGCATGAACAAAAACAAGGCGATGAAGATTTTTTGCATAAAAATCCTCTTTAGTGATGAAGCCCATTTTCATCTTTGTAGATTCTTTAATAATCAGAATTGTTGCATTTGGGCTGATGAAAATCCAAGAAAGATTGTTGAAAAGCCACTGCATCCACAAAAGGTCATTGTTTGGTGTGCATTTTTGGCTAGCGGAATCATTAGGGCGTATTTCTTCGAAAATGATGCCGGGAATTCTGTTACGGTGACAGGCGAGCGATAGTGTGCCATGATAACCAATTTTTTTATGGTCTGAATTGAATACTATGAAGTCGAAGATTTGTGATTCCAACAGGACGGAGCCATATGGCACAATGGCTTTATTGAATGAGAATTTCCCAGGTCGCATTATCTCGCGAAACAGCGATGTCAATTGGCCACCACAGTCGTACGACTTGACGCCTTTAGATTTCTTCCTTTGGGGTCATCTCAAAAGTAAGGTCTCTGCCAATAAGCCAACAACAATTCAACAGCTGAAGGATGTGATAATAAGACATATTAGTGATATCGAGGAGCAACTATGCTGAGACGTCATCAAAAATTTTGACCATCGAATGGAGGTGTGCCACCGAAGCCTTGGCGGACATTTGGGTGATATTATTTTTCACACATAATTGCCATGGCTTAAATAACATGATCCAAGTGAGAAATAAATAAATTTTCACTACTAACACTTGTAGGGGGTGATGCTACACATATTTATACCTGAGATCATAAAGATGAAGTAATTATTAAACTGTAGTTTAGAAAAATAAAGTTCCTTATGAATTGTGTATTGGATAAAGTTGGTAAGAGTTCAGAAGAGTTAAGAGTTGTACTTGCGTGAATGTTGTAATACTCTTTAACGTCTGACCGCATGGTCAAGACGGGAGCTCTTGAAGATTACATCTTGGCAGCAAGGAGAAAGATGAATGAGAAAACGAAGAGAGAGAGAGAGAGAGAGAGAGAGAGAGAGAGATTACACGTGTTTTGTTTATATAAGATGGTGTATCACGTGACTGGATCAAACTTAGACCGATTTTAAGTGTGAATTAAGTTTAAGCGTCTAATGACTTTTTCTTTTTCTTTCAGATTTAACAACTTAAGTCTTTGGCAAATTCAACCATGGAAAGATTAACAATCAAACAACGTATTAAAGTTATCGAAGCCTATTACGAAAATGGGCGTTCAAACAGAAATACAATGAGAAGTTCCCAGGTCGCATCATCTCTCGAAACAGCGATGTCTTTTGGCTACCACGATCGTACGACACTTGATGACTTTAGATTTCTTCCTTTGGGGTCATCTCAAAAGTAAGGTCTATGCCAACAAGCCAACAACAATTCAACAGCTGAAGGATGTGATAATAAGGCATATTGGTGAGATCAAGGAGCAACTATGCAGAGACGTCATCAAAAATCAAATCCTTCTTGAAAGGAACAAGAATTGAAGACGTCGAGGAAATCCAAGACGAAATGCGGCTTGGCAACTGCTCGCTACCACCCCTTTCCCACCATTCCCCTCACCCCCCAAAAAAGAAAAGAAAGAGTTTTAGGAATAGAAATGACGTTGGTTAAAGTGTGTGCGAAGGAGATTAATGCCGAATGTGTTGTAGTTTATTTTTTATAGTACCAGTTCCCATAACTTTTGAACAGACCTCATATATGGGGAAAAGGAAAGTGTCTTTAAAATGATGCCAGGAGAATCTGTTTTGAAAACTACTGCAACAAACGTCTACGTTGGGAGACGGACATGATGACTGATTTATCTCCAGCAGGTTTCTTTGATGGATACAGAAAAAAAAATGGTTTCAGTTAATCCTATATCCTGGTATCAGACTTTAAAAGGAATCGGAAACCTAATCCTAAACAGAAAACAAAGGATAAACCTTTACTCTTGATCAAAAGACGGGGGAGGTGTATGAGCCGGACGATAAACGAACCTATCTACTCCTTTTGAGGAAAATAGATACATAAGGTCTTCAGATCACGTCAGACCCGACATATATAATTTCTTCGTTACAGCACCATCTCCCATAATATAATACATTGTCAGGCGGCGTTATATAAGGAAGACGGCGTTGTTTTTTCACCAGCATTACGCCATATTGGATTGTGCTACTCTCGCTATCTCTCGTTCGTGTCGTTTTTTTTTTCTTTTTAACTTTTTGGCCTTCATTATGAATTTAAGCGCATGGCAGACTCGTGGCTGCTTATGGAGGTGAGTTCCGGACCTACGTCGAAAATCAGGTTACAATGCGCCGTAGGAACGGACCACAGACGTAAGTCGAGGACACCCTGAGGTCTTAAATCTGGGTTGCCTCTTGAGTATCAATCAAACGACACTGTCGAATTGAACAGCGAAGTGAGCTTTCGTAAAAATCGTGCTACGGCATGCCCTCTTTCCTCATGATCCATTCCCTTTTTATCGCTTTCGTTTGTTTTTTTATGAAAACGAGAAGCAAAGCTTGTTTAAAACAAAAAAACAAAAACAAAAAAAAATAAAATAAAAAATATAACAAAGCAAATCCTTCTTCAATAAAATGGACAGTATATTGTTGATGCTTAAAGCGAATCATTATTTTTTTATCAATGAGAAAATATTAATCGAAAATCGATCGCTTTTTATTCTAATTAAATGTTTCCTTTGTTACATTTCAGTGAAATTATTCTTCGAAATTGAAGACTAAATTAATATTTTGTATATTTCGGCCATTTTGTTTTTAAAGATGCAGAATTCCTGCAAGGATAAATAAACTAAACCAAATATTTTTTTATGGTTGCAAAATGAACACAGACTACTAAAGCCACTTGCATCATTAGAAATTAATACATATCCGGTGGGGTGCTGAAAAGGTTTCAGCTCGTTCATGATGGTCATTCGCAGGGGATTTGACATTTGGATATTCAGTCAGATTTTGGCAAGTGGGTCAACCAGAGAATTTGCGTGCTTTCCATCTTTTATATATATATATATATATATATATATATATATATATATATATAAAACAATATTAAACAATAGACATGAGTTAACGGTTTTTTGCCGACATCATCAAATTTTTGCATTGAATAATTAGCATAAAAACAAACAATAAAATAATTTTTAAATTCCATATTCCTAATAAACAGTTTAAATGCCCTACCAAAAAAAGATAACCCTTTATGAAGTCGTCAAAAAACAAATGTTAGCGATTTACGACAGTTTTTATATACACAAAACCCTTTCAGAAAAAAAATAAAATAAAAAAATAAAAAAATCTCCATTGACGCTTAACCAGACTACACGGTGTCTTCTTCAGCTTTAAATTTAGACACCCCAACCTTACCCTGACTTGACATCTGTGAATGTAACCGAGATATTGATACAAATTACGCCCCTTTTTCTTTAAACAATTGCTCTAGCCGTTACCATAGAAATTTTGATTTGAAGAATGAATATGCTTATAAAACTCGTAAATTTCAGAAATAAGTTATTCCAAAAAAAAATTTCGCTTGAAGATGGAACAGAGCTTAATACTTTAATTCGATTTAATTCAAATAATTATATTGAAGTTTTCGGCTGTTGTTTTGAAACATGAGAACTCTTATGTAGCGTGTTGGAATCATATTTTTAAATAAATAATTATATATATATATATATATATATATATATATATACTAAGTGAAGCTTAAATGTGGCACAAAGCTGGGAGTGTGGATCACCTAGTGATTATTCAGCCGTAACTTACCTACCTTACTAACCACATCGAAGTATATATATATATATATATATATATATATATATGTGTGTGTGTGTGTGTGTGTGTGTGTCTGTGTGTGTGTGTCTGTGTGTGTGTGTCTAAAGAACAAAAGACAATCGGAAAACTGTTTGTGGTTTTAACCCACGCATTTAGTCAACTGCGGACATTTTCAAGGCAAAAAATGAAATGAATTTATTTGAACAAAGTATCTATAAACATATTGTCTTTTTCTAAAGATTAATTCTGAGAATTATATATATATATATATATATATATATGTTTATATATATATATATATATATATGACAAGTGGGTACTTTCGGATAGTGAGTTTGATCCTCACTAGGTGCCTCAAACTTTCGGGCTTGTTCCACCACTAAGCTACCCTTAGCAAATCAATATATATCACTCACTTTAAACGTTATTTTGAGTGGATTCTCATATTTGAGTCGACGCTCCGTTTATAAACAGTATATTTATTTCACCTGAATATTCGAAGGTGCTAAGTCTTTGTTTTCTGAGAGAACGAGGCACCACATCAAATCTAACAGCTTTGGCTCTCGTGATTACTGGCGGCTGTGTAACATAGTATTTAGTGTAAAGTATTCCTCCCTTCCTCAATGAATTTGAGGTGTTAGCATTCTCTGTTGAAAAAGCTGAAAAATCCTCTGTCGAAAAAGCTGAATGCTTCGCCACTAAATTTTCTTTAAACTCTACTCTTTTCCCCTCCGGAATATCCCTGCCTAATTTCCTACATGGAACTGGGTCCCTGTTATGATATGCATATAACTCCTTCTATAGTTTCTGCTATCATCTCTAACCTAGATCCCCACAAAGCATGTGAACCCGATGGTATACCTGTAATAGTTATTAAAACGTGTGATCCCGAAGTAACTCCTGTTCTCTCGAAACTATAATAAATGCCTCGCCACCTCCTGCTTTCCTTACTGCTTGAAGTCATCATCTGTTGTTCCAGTTTTTAAGAACCTGGGTTTGCCGCCCGACTATTCCAACTATCAGCCTATTTGCCTTTAACTTCTTTTTGGTAAACTCATAGACAGCCTAATCAATGCTGTATTGGTTAAACATTTCTCATCGTAAGGTCTTTTTTCAGACAAGAAATATGGCTTTCGTTCCTCCTGATGTACTGATGTACTGACGCTAATTGCGGGGCTGTAACATAGGACATTACGAAATCTTTTGACAGAATTATGCATACAGGTCTTCTCTACAGGCTGAATTGTTATGGTGTCTCCGGTCACATTTTTGAATTGATCCAGTCTTTCCTATCAAATCGTGAAATGAAAGTTATCCTGAACAGACTCTCGTCTACATACTTTCGTACTAATGGTGGGTCCTCTAGGGCTCTATCCTTGGTCCTGCATGCTTTTAACTTTCATTAATCACCTTCCTGATGGCATCAGCTCTAAAATTGGTATATACACTGATAACAACCATTTACTCCTGTCTCGCTAGAAAAGCTGATCAGTTCGACAAAATCAAAATGGCAGCCGATATCCAAAACGACCTCAAGTCCGTCGTTAGTTGGGACAAAACTAAACTTCTCTACATTAATCATCTGCGAGACTCCTTCCTGCCTTCCATCAGTATGGCTGATGCTAACCTCCAGGAAAGTGACCCTTTGCGCCTCCTCGTGCTGACATGAAGTGGAAAGACTATAATGAATCCATTGCTAAGTCAGCTGCTAAGAAAGTCGTACACTGTATCATACGATAAAATTGTTCTCACTGGAATCTATCTTGCATACATATAAGTCTACATACTTATAATATTTATAAGTCCATGCTTAGAATATTGCTTCCATATATGATCCGGTGTCTCTGCAATTTATCCAAAGAATCAGCAATATTATTGGTCCTGATATGGCGGCTCATCTAATCAACTGAGAGACCTTTTTCTGTCTTCTATCCAGGAGAGTGACTTGTTGTGCCTACTCAGCTAACGTTCTCAGCTGACATGAAGTGGAAAGACTATGTTGAATCCATTGCCAATTCAGCTGCTAAGAAATTTGGTTCCCTCTCCAGAATCTCTCATACGTATCTATAAGTCTACCATTCGTCCATGCTTAGAATATTGCTATCACATATGGTCCGGTACCTTCCTTCCGGCTCCATGCTTTCCAGCCAAGTTTAATCTGCAAAAATTTAAATGCAATCTCCATCGCTATCTACTGTTACCTGATTATTCTCACTTCTTCCCGCTCATTATTAATATTTCTGTTCCTAATTCTTCCACACCCAGTAAGCCCTTAAGTCTTAGTGGCTTTACTGCCTTGCTTGGGGTGAAACCAATTAAGAAAAAGATTTCTCGAATATTCAGGCCGGTAGAGCGAAATAAATATACTGTTTTAAAGAATAAACAGAGCGTCTACTCAAATATGGTTATCCATTAAAAATAACGTTTAAAGTATATATATATATATATATATATATATATTATACCGGGTGTCCATAAAGTTCGTGCGCACTTTAAAAAATTTATAACCTATTTGTATTTGCGATAGAAATAATCTGTAAAAAATGTTATAAAGTTTAATGTACCTAGTTTTAAGTATAGCTAAAATAACTAATGCGATTTCAGGCATTACTGTAAATCAGTTGGCAAATGTTTTCCGTGAACTGCAAAATCGTATTACCCTTTGTATTGCTAATGATGGAGGACATGTGGAAACTTAAATAAAATTTCAATAAAACCTTAAAAATATAGATTTACTTCTTTCTAATCCTTTTACAAATCATTTCTATCATAAATACAAATAAATTTATACATTTTTAAAGTGCACACGAACACTATGGACATCCTGTATATATATATATATATATATATATATATATATATATATATATATATATATAAAGAAAGAAAGAAAGAACAGTCAGATTTATAATCCAGAGTTTTTTAGCATTTATTTGTAAAAACAGTGCTCGTTACACAGTAGAACATAATATTAGAATTATTTTTAAAATAATTAATCGTGACACAGAAATTACCATGTTTCAAAACGAAAACCAAATTTTAAATTAAACTTAAAATTTGAAGTTCAGTACCATAGCATCGCTTGAAAATGGAACTGAACTTCAAATTTTAAGTTAAATTTAAGATTTGGTTTTGATTCAAAACGTCGTAATTTCTGTTTCGTTATGAATACATATTAAAAAAAATAATTATAATATATATATATATATATATATATATATATATATATATATATATATATATATATTACCAAATTTCAAAAAAATTTTTAAATTAAACTTAAAATTTGAAGTTATTAAACATGTTTCTAAAAACATAATGGATTTTTTTATTTATTAAGGCGACATATTTTCATCACTGTAAACGTTATTTTTACTGGATAACCATATTTAAGTAGACGCTCTGCTTATTCTATAAAACAGTATATGGAACTGAACTTCAAATTTTAAATTAAATTTAAGATTTTGGTTTTGGATTCGAAACGTGGTAATTTCTTTTGTCGTGATGAATACATATTTTGAAAAAATAATTATAATATATATATATATATGTGTGTGTGTGTGTGTGTTTCGATAAGAGTGGTGACCTCATTAGGCGACTCAGCAGTAAGGCCTTAGCATTAAATTTTCTGAATGCTTGTGTTTGATGTAAGATCAGACGGCTTTGGGGCTTTGAAGTAGAGCATAATTTGATCAGATGGATAACATCATTGGCGAGAACTAGTATTTGAACCCTTTGAATATGATTCGAAGTCGAAAAGTGGGATTGAACCCGTGGACATTTACTTTTACCCCAACCTAACACTGATTCGCAATTGGCTGCAAAACAAGGATCGTGCTAATAGCCAGCATTAACGCAAGTGCTTTCTTTGCGTGTCGGAGGAAGTTGGGATCTAATTGGTGGCTGTTCAATTTTCTTAGATTCGACATTTGGGGAAGATGTGGAGTCAAATGCCTTCCGAACCCCACATTTTGCTCGTCTAAATTATTGGTATTGAATTGAAAGTGTTAGATAAATAAATAAATAAATAAATAAATAAATAAATAAAGCCGGTTTTCATTAAAAAATATCAGAGCGTTGACGGAAAAGAAATTACAAAACCTCCTACAGAAGGAGAGTGAGAAGAAGGGACTAAGCATAAACTACAAGAAGACAGAATGAATGGACATCAGTAAGAGGGTGAGCCCGTAATGTGATTTGCAGGTCGGGAATACTAGAATCAAGCAGAGGTGGAAGTGTAAATATCTGGGAAGCGTCTTGACAGAGGACGGTAAGTGCGACACTGAGATCCGTAGACGTATTGGGATGGCCAAGGACGCATTTCAAAAGCTGGGTAGAGTATTGCGAGACAGGAGGATTTCTTTTGCAACAAAGTGATGTAATGAATATGCATACAGCTGGTTCCCCCTCACAGTAATATGATTGGCTGGTGTCAGCCATAAATACAGACTGATGTGGAGGTACATGGACTACGCCTATTGGCTACACCTATTGTCTTCGCCTATTGCCTACCACTACGACGAGGACCAGTCCATTACGGTTACCTACTTGGTTACAGAAGTCTAAAATCACTTTGCTACTTTGAACAAATATATCCCTTTCCAGGACATATCACAAAAGAAAGAATACTAAGCTGTTACGTGACATCTGTCCTTCTTTACGGCAGCGAATGTTGGACGATTTCCTCAAAGATGAAGAAGAGACTCGAGGCGACGGAGATGTGGTTCTACAGAAGGATGCTAAGGATATCATGGACCGAGCGTGTGAGCAAAGATGAGGTCTTAGAGAGGATGCAAATAAGAAGGAGGCTTATACTTAACATCGGGAAGAGGCAGCTGAAGTTTCTGGGAAACATAATGAAGAAGGGGGGGCCTGGAGAATCTGATACTCACGGGTCGAATAGAGGCAAAGAGAGACAAGAGAAAACAATGAGTGACATATCTAGCGGACTTAAGCAAGTGGATGACAGAACGTGGTCTGGGGGAGGGGCAGAGGGAAGGAACTTGTTGAGAGCTGCAAGGGATAGAGGGAGGTGGAGAGCCATGATCGCCTACGTCCTGAAAGGACATGGCACATAAAAAGAAAAAGAAAAGCTCAAGTATAAATTTATCTGGTGTATGCAAATAAACAAAAAACAAAAAAAAAATACATAAATAAATAAAAATAAAAAAAATGACTGAGCCAATAAGGTTTTTCCTTTACATGGTACCTTATTTGTAGCCACTAAATTGTGCGATTGACCGTCGTTGAATATTGGAAGCATTACCTTTCGCCTTCGCCGAATAAGCACTTGTACTGGTTGTAAAATATGTCATTTATATTGTTCAATAGAACAGTTTCTTTCTTTCTTTCTTTCTTTCTTTCTTTCTTTCTTTCTTTCTTTCTTTCTTTCTTTCTTTCTTTCTTTCTTTCTTTCTTTCTTTCTTTCTTTCTTTCTTTCTTTCTTTCTTTCTTTCTTTCTTTCTTTCTTTCTTTCTTTCTTTCTTTCTTTCTTTCTTTCTTTCTTTCTTTCTTTCTTTCTTTCTTTTCTTTCTTTCTTTCTTTCTTTCTTTCTTTCTTTCTTTCTTTCTTTCTTTCTTTCTTTCTTTCTTTCTTTCTTTTCTTTCTTTCTTTCTTTCTTTTCTTTCTTTCTTTCTTTCTTTCTTTCTTTCTTTCTTTCTTTCTTTTCTTTCTTTTCTTTCTTTCTTTCTTTCTTTCTTTCTTTCTTTCTTTCTTTCTTTTCTTTCTTTCTTTCTTTCTTTCTTTCTTTCTTTCTTTCTTTTCTTTCTTTCTTTCTTTCTTTCTTTCTCTCTTTCATTCTTTCTTTCTTTCTTTCTTTCTTTTCTTTCATTCTTTCTTTCTTTCTTTCTTCCTTTCTTTCATTCTTTCTTTCTTTCTTTCTTTCTTTCTTTCTTTCTTTCTTTCTTTCTTTCTTTCTTTCTTTCTTTCTTTCTTTCTTTCTTTCTTTCTTTCTTTCTTTCTTTCTTTCTTTCTTTCTTTCTTTCTTTGATTCCAGCATAAATATTGCATCGTTGTTAGAAGTGCACATGAATAAATAGTTAGCATATCTCTTTCTAAACATTCCATTATTCGAATGATGCAGAGTTCCCCGTGTCTCGCCACAGTTAATCAGTAAGTTAGTCCGGCTGATAACGGAAAAAAATGCTTGCAATATATTTCGAGGCAACAGAAGAAAGCGGAAAAACAAATGCCAATTACTGACGCATGCGCACATTGAGCGCTGAGCCTTTTGGGCATGCGTAAAAGAAATAATATGAACATGAATATTTAGCAAGTTTCCCATTGCAACTGAATCTAAGGTTCCATATTTGTCCGGGCATAAAAAGAGAAAATTCGATAAATATAAATTATTTTTTTTTCCTGCCTGTCAGTTAGTCGCTGGGAATTTATGCTGAGTACGATGAATGGAAAATGATGTACGTATGTTTAATGTACATGTCTTATATATATATATAACAAATATTGTTCACCTCTAACAAAACGCGTCAACAAATAAATTACTCGAGGATAACGCGTTTAAGGCGAGCAGATTTTGCAAATAAAGTGCTCAATATTAAAAAAAATACAGATATTATTTAACTCTTTATTTATCTATTGGATATAAAATATAGTCACTGAAGTTGCTGAAAGAACAGTCACTTTCTTATATATATATATATATATATATATATATATATATATATATATATATATATATAGAGAGAGAGAGAGAGAGAGATTATATATATAGAGAGAAAGAGATTATATATATATATATATATAGATTATATATGTATTGATTATATATGTATATATATATAAAGAGATAGATATATATATATATATATATATATATATATATATATATATATATATATATATATATATATCATACAAACTAATGTAAATTAGTAAATTGGTAAATCCTGTAATTGCAACTACGCTAACACAACGCTTTCCAAGTAAAAAAGATTGATGGATTGATTTTTTACGGTTTATCAATCCTTTGCAGGTTATTTAAAGCCAGAAAATAGCAAGAGAAGATAGTAAGATAATAATAATCTTAGTGGTATATTTGATACAAATTAAACCAAAGCTGGGGAAAGAAGACGTGGATTCATGCATTTCTCAAGGGTATTTTTTGAAATCGAAACCATCCAAGAAAGGGAGTAAAGCCACTAAGACACAAGGATGTCACTAGATATGAAAAATTTAGGACACAGAAACATTGTTGAGGAACGAGAACGTTAGAAAAGTAGTCAGTAAAATAGTAGATATCGATTGACACTTCATTAAAATTATTTGAAGAATTATTTGAAGTCAAACTTGACTGGAACGCGAAGAACCGGAGGAATGTTCCATCAAGAGTGTTGCGAGACAATTTACGCGTATGTGAACGGAACTGACTGGAATTGGAACTTGGTTCTCTGATTTCAAATTACGTGCCGTTACCCATTACCTCACTTGCAGCACCTGGAATTACCAAGCGGTTACTCATCTAGATACAGACCATGCTCGACGTTGCTTAACACCAGTAATCGTACGAGAATCAATGTTTTAACCTGATGTAGGCGTAAGCCTCGAGGAAAAGAGAGAAGAATGTAAAAAATCGTCTGGTTAGCAAAGTACGACTTACTGTTTATAAGCACATAATCTTCGATGATTTTTCTCGATCGATCACGTCTGCTCGCGAAACGTATCCTAATGCTTCTCTGTAGCTGAATGGTATAGCACGTTAAGCCAAATGACGGTTTCCGTATAGGAATACATGTTCGATTCCTGTTGGAGAACGAATATTTTTTATGAAATTTCTCGAACATTCAATGAAAATCTTGGTAATCCGTATGAATAATCCCAAGGAGGATGAAATCCTGAGAGCTCAATGTTAAGTCAGAGCGAATAATTTAATTTAAAGAAAAATTTAACGTAAAGAAAAAACAGACCACTTTAAGGCTCCATATGTAATAATTTATTTCACTAGAGAATTTTATTTTTTCTGGATCTTCAGACTTCACTTTCCAAAAGGTTAAACGAAAAATGAATTTAAAATTTACACTTTTGACGGGCAGTATTAAGCTTATGTAATTTCACACACACACACACACACACACACACACATATATATATATATATATATATATATGAATGGCCAAAAGTCACTTTACCCATTTCGAATAATGATACAAATTTCTAAATAACATAACTTATTTAATTATCGTACAGTTATATTTTCAATATAACAGTTATATTTTCTTTATTTTTCTCGGCATTCACATGCTTAAGGCGCCATCTTCTTTTTACCAGCTATCTGTTTGAAATCATTTAGAAATTTGTGTTTATTATTATTGGAAATGGGTAAAGCGACTATTAACCATCCCCTATATATATATATATATATATATATATATATATATATATATATATATATGCATAAGGAGGGAGGATGATCCCGATCCTTGGATGTGAGTGAGTGCCGACTATATATACATATATATATATATAAAAGTGAACATTGAAGTCAACACTCAGACTGTTTCTTGTTAAACACAATCATCAAGCCACTTTATCATCCCATGCCTTAAAACTATATATATATATATATATATATATATATATATATATACGTATGTTTCTTTTGTCGTGCAGACCAGTGGTGTGAGTTGATTCCTCGTATGGTACCTCATTGTTGTGTGGCTTTATGCAAAACATGTATTTTTTTTTACTTTTGGCAACACATTACAAGGCACTAGAGCCACTCAAGATAGTGGATTACTGAATGAGTTTATTGTGGAGAGATAAGGGCGAAGCAAAAGTGCATACCATGTGGATATGTAGGATAGATAATAGTTGGTCCAAGACTTGAAAAGGTTAAGAGTGTTAGGGGAGCATCCTCTCGGGATTTTGTTCCACAAAGTAACTGTTCTGGAGAAGCAGCTGTCTGAGTGCAACTTGTTTTTTATCCCCGGAACATGAAGGGAACAGAGATGATTTGCCACTGTGAACATGGTGTGGCGGGTTCAATCTGTGTTGGCCTGAACCAATGGCGCTAAGGGATGTAATTCTTTATAAGATTTTTCCATAGTAATCGTGATAGAGTAGTGAGAGGCTAGCAATGTTTCGTCGGTAGGATAATGGTTGCTGGGGGTTCATCACCCACAAGGATACACGTAATCGCTTTAGAGCTTTATTAAGGCTGGACAGAAAGGACTGGTCAGAACCTCTCCATATATGACAGCAATACTCCATTTTTGGTTTGACCTGACTCTTGTAAAGCATAGCAGTAGGAATCAGGTACTTTCTGGAGCGGCATAAGGAGCTGGCCATTTTCAAGCCTCTTCAGCGATGGATTGTGCCACCCAAGTTCTTGCGTGAACTTGAATTCCAAAGACGCGCTAAGTAAGGAGACTCTTTGAGAGTGTAAATATTTTATTGCGATTGGTGAGAATTTAAGCTCAGCACAGTGACGAGGAAAAGTTACTATAGAGTTTCCAAACAATTGCTAAACAATGGTGAAAAAGCATACATGACGAAAAAGTGCACCAAACTTAACAAAAAAAAAGTATTATCGTCAATATCTTTATGTCATTGTTAAGATGATAAACCAAAGAATTTTTTCATTATTAAATCATATTTTTAATATTTTTTAGAACCTTCAAAATTTTGGGCAAAAATGTTATTTTTCTTGCGTGTACGGGTAACCATAAATTAGTTTGTGAAATTTGAGCGTCCTTTTGCGGTGAAATCACATTGATCTGGAATTTATTCCAAAAAATCAGATAATTGTCAGATTTTAATAAAACTTTCAGGACTTTTTCACAAATAAATAAATTATTTTAGAAACGTTTCTTTTTTTTTTTAAGAAAATTTTGGTAAAAATATGTTTTTTACATGTTACTCCTACTTATTAATTTTATGAAATTTCGAGACATGCATTTTTGTCGGACCTAATGTTTATATTAGTTATAAGAACAAGTCCTTGGAGAATTTAAATCATGAAATTTTTTTGTCAAGCAAAATGTGCTCTGAATCATAAAATTAAAATGCAACGAAGGTAAATATTATTAAATTAGAAAAGCTGTTAGTTGTTTTTATGAATAAGATATATTATGGACACACTTGCCTTAAAAAAACAAACTTTTCCATGAATAATGAATTTTTATAAGAATTGTTTTACATTTTTTTAAAATTTTAATTATAATCATTTATAAATTTTTAAATCTTTTAAAATTCTGTATTAATTTGTAGCAGTTAGATGATATTGGTATTAAGTAAAAACTATATTTACTAATCATAAATGGAAAAGCTTACTACAATTAAGTGATTCCCAGTTTTTTAAAAAGAATTTTGAATTTTTTGTTATTGTATAAACGTGCCGGTTTTTGTAAATACGGATGTCCATACACAACATTATCAGAAAATAAGAGCGGTAACTATAGTAAATTTAAAATTCACTGGTAATATTCTAACATTTGATCAACAAGCGTTTTCGTAAGTAAAACTATAAAGTCAAAGGAACCTAAAATTCAATATTACATTACTCAGAAATTTTTAAGATTACTGTCGTCGTTAATATATATATATATATATATATATATATATATATATATATATATATATATAAAGGCGTTCGCATTGTATTTGTCAAGTAATTTTTACAGTTATGTGCCTTTTACTTAAAACTGCCAAGCATTAAACGTTTGATAAAAGTGTCAATACCTCATAAATACACACGCCATTGTGTTAAAATTGCTTTCCTGCAATATTTTAAATTAAAAGTAATATTTATTTTAATTCAGATTAATTAAATATTAAATCGTTCAATCTTCCTCAAACAACATTTCAGAAAAATATATTTTATTTTTGAAAGATTGTCAATATGGTCAATTATTGCGCTTTTAGATGTAAAAAAAAAATCTCATTCTAATCAATTTAAATTCGGTTTGAAATACAGCAAAGTGTTTTGCTTATTGGAAATATTAACTTTAAGCTATTAGCTTTGAATTAAAATGAAAATTAAATCTTCAAGCAAGATTTTTCATTTAAAAAATGCATTTTAAACCTTGGGTATCATATTTTGGGGGTGGTGTATACTTTTAGGAGTGGGAAAACTTCAAATCCCATAATGTGAAAAATGCAACGAGAAACTACTCGACTATTTCCACAAGGGATCATAGCAACAGGGCCGGTACAAGGGTTTCATGGGCCCCCACTGAATCTATGATAGGCCCCACCCAAATGTATGATACGGACCCAACACTCTACTACATCTCAATTTGCATAAGGTCGTATTCATATAAAATACAAATTTTATTCTAACCTAATTATGTACAATAATGGATTATATGCACTATAGATGAACAATTCAACTAGAAAACTTGAAAACAAATAAAATGTATCTGAATATAAATTAAAGATGTCATCATAGATGATTCCATCTTAAATAAATCAGCAATATTTTGTGACAATTTTTAATATCAACTTGAGATTTTTCTTGTTAAAAAGTTGAATAATTTATTACATTCAACATTATGGATAAGAAATAGTGAATATTATAGTGTCTTTTCGGGACTTAGTATAAGCAAAACAAGGGCACCTCGACGTGGTGTAATGGTTAGAAAGCTTGTCTTGTTAGAACTATTACGACTGTGTAGTGAGTTCGATCCTCACTGGGTGCCCCATACTTTCGGCCTTGTGCCACATCTAAGCCGGGCTTAGAAAATCACTAGTACGAGCAAAACAAATTATCAAAACTAGGGTCGGTGCAAATGTCTCGTGCTCTGCCCAAATCTATGAAACATGGCCTCCCACTCAACTACATCTTAATTTTCAAAATGGTCGTATTCATATAAAATACAAATTTTATTGTAACTAATTGTGTACAACAATAGATCATATACAATATAGGTGAAAAATTCAACTCGAAAAATTGAAAATAAATACGATGTATCTAAATATAAATTAAAGACATGTCATAATAGATCATTCCATCTTAAATAAATCAGCAATATTTTGTGACGATTTTTAATATCAACTTGAGATTTTTTCTCGTTAAATAGTTGAAGAATTTTAACACATTCAACATTATCGATAAAAAACAGTGATTTTTATATAGTGTTTTTTTTTACACTTAGCATGTGTAAAACAAATTCACAGATTTGGATTCAAAAAGAATCTAGAATGATGTCAAAATCCGCGAAAATTTTTTATCCTGTAATAATGGTTGTGCTTTGTAATATATATAAATGTAGGCAAAAAAAGGCAGATGTAGATAAAATAGCGAGAGTCACAAAGAACTGCTTAGGGCCCCCAATCAGGCTCGGGCTCCCACCCTGTCGAGGAACTCGGGGTTACTAAGCACTGGCCCTGTTTAGCAATACACCGACAATAAAGAAAAGAAATCTGTGGAGACCCATAGATATTTACTTTCGGAAGGAACATGATATTAAAAAAACAAAAAAACGATAGTTTAGTCTGGCACAAGATAACGTGTTGAAAACCTAGCGAGGATATAATAATCTCTATCTATAAAAGTCAGGATGTGTGTGTGTGTGTGTGTGTGTGTGTGTGTAACGAATGCACGGCCGCAACTTTCGATGGATTTGCACCAAAATTTACATGCACATGCTCCAAATTAGCGGGAAGGCCAAGACCGACTTTGTATTTCCCAACTCCCATCGATAGTGGAAATAATCGATTTTTTCATGCTTCTACGGCAGTTTTCATGTAGTTTGCGGCCATTTTCTACTGGCCAGAATGAGAGCCTATAGCTGCCTGCCACGAATAGGCAGGAAGATTCTATTGGCCAGCGTGAGAGCCAACAGGTAACTGACACGAATGTTAACTAGCATGCTAGCATGCAAAAAAAATCGATAGCTGCATTCGTCACAAGTGGGAAAGATTTAAATCTGCATGGCACTTTACTCCAATTCGCTTGCTTAAACTCAACGTTGATTCTGATTTCGCAGAACTGGGTTGGGTGTGAAAAAGTATTTGTTGTTAACATTCTTTTTTCATTCGGTTTTTCCAGTTACGAGTCCTTTTTTAAAGCTGATTGTTTTGTGTTCATTTTGTTTAGTTCTTTTTTCGTAACAGATTTAATGTTTAGTATAGAGCTTAGAAAAAATTTGCAGTGTGAGATAGACAAGAAGTAAGGCGTGTAGCAACATCAGCACGGCAAAGGGCACCCCTTTAAAGGCAAAGAAGGGCAAAAATATTTTAAGTCAAGTGATAGCGATTGCTGTATGTCGTACGATTTTTGAATCAAGCACGGGCAACACCAGGCCATGCTGCTAGTAATCTGCTAAAGTCAATACTCTTGAGCTTATATGTAGAACGCTTGTTGTAGAATGAGTGCTAACAGTCCAGTGTCGCAGGACATAGTCGATGAGTTCAAAAACTTAGTGAGAATTCCTCTCATGTAGTCTTATGTGAAAAACGTCTGGAGTACGAAAATAAAGATAGGTATGATATAGTTTCGAACTACTTCAGCTAAAAACAAAACAAAAAAAAAAAAAAAAAAAAAAAAAAAAAACTCCACATTAAAAAAAAAAAAAAAAATCAAATTTGCCGACCGCGGAAGGTGCTGAGCCCCGTTCACGGAGACGTACAACTCCCAATCAAAGCAGCCGAACGCCGGCTTTAAACGACAAAGAACGCGTCGGCAAACGCAGAACTAAGAGGCACGCACGGGCTTGTGAAATTCGAGTCAAGCAGGTATGGGCTTCCGTAGCGAGAGAACGTCTACCATTCGCGAAGGCGCATAGCAACACGGCGTGTGAGGGAATGAGAGTCACTTGTTGTTCTCGGTGATTGTCGGTGGTGCTTCGGTAGAAGGCGGATATGAACAGTAAGCAACGACAATGAACGCCTCTCGCTTGTTGCATTACCCAACTCCTGCATGAAAATCGCCAAGAAATCGACTTGCTACCTTCCAGACATATATATATATATATATATATATATATATATATATATATATATATATACTCTCTTTACTCTCGAGATACATATATATATATATATATATATATATATATATATATATATATATATATATATATATGTATGTATGCATGTATGTCGAGAGTAAATAAATATATAGAACAATCAAGAAAGTACTGGTAAAAATACAAGGTAAAAAAAAAAAATTAAATTGCATTTCCCTGAAAAAAAAAATGTTAAAAAGAAATAAAAAATCGAGCGCGCATCGTTCGCTGTGCTTGTTTTACATGGAGTTAACGGTTTGTATACATGCAAAGATGAAACGAGCTCTCATTTTTCATTCTTTCTTTCCTTACCCGAATATTTCTTCTTCTTCTTCTTCTTCTTCTTCTTCTTCTTCTTCTTCTTCTTCTTCTTCTTTTTCAAACTTACGCTCTTTTGCTTGGCTGTTTTTTATTGTCGTTTTTTTTTACCTTTAAAAAACTTCATTATTCAGGTTTTCTGTTTTTCGTTACTTGACGCAGTTTATTCATTCTTAAACAATTCGTACTTTGTTCTTCAACATCAACTATGTTTTATTCTCCCGCCTTTTTTTTTTTTAGCGTAACTTTAATTGGATGCGTTTTCTTTCTTTCTTTCTTTCTTTCTTTCTTTCTTTCTTTCTTTCTTTCTTTCTTTCTATTTATCTTTATGTTTACATTCCATTAATCATTTCTTTATCCGTTTTTCTTTCTT
>CAHIKZ030005210.1:1907500-1930000 GCA_903632075.3 Acanthosepion pharaonis
TTAGAGATAGAGGTAACATATTTGGTTGGATTGATGAATTTGTCACAAACTCATATCAATCCAACCACAATATATATATATATATATATATATATATATATATATATATATATATATATATATATATATATGAAAAGACAAAACGAGAACTTATCTTAGCCAACGCGTTTCGTCCACTGAGAGACTTTATCCTGGGAAATGCAAGGGCATCTTTTGGAACAAGTAATTATATGCAAGACCAAAAAATGTTACTGATTTTTCAAAACATTAAAATTTAAGAATGCTCATATATATATATATATATATATATATATATATATATATATATATCTTCATTCTCTTTTTTTCCCCTTCTTTCTTATTTTCTCTTCTCCCTTCATTTTCAGTATATCATTTCAATTAAGTTAACCGATTAAATAGGTCAATGTCTGGTCCCTCCTTTCTCAATACTAAGTATGATAGAAAGTAATATAAAAACAAACCCTCTAAACTTGACCATGTCTCTCACACCACTCCTCGCCACCCTCTCTGTTAAATTACATAAACTTAATACTACCCGTCAAAAGTGTGAATTTTCATTTCATTTTTTGTTTCACCTTTTGGAAGTGATGTTTGATGATTCAGCGTCCTTTAAAAGGGCTCTGGTGAAATAAATTATTACAATGGAACCTTAAAGTGGTCTGTTTTTCTTTAAATTATTAGCTCTGTATTTATATTGAGCTCTCAAGATTTCATCCTCCTTGGGACTACCCATACGGATTACCAAGTTTTTCGGAACTTATATTTTTTAAATAATATATATATATATATATATATATATATATATATATATATATGGCCGCATATATTTTTGCATAATTTTATGTCAGCAAGCTGTATTTAGAAAAAACGTATAAATACACATAAGAAATGGTACTTTGATTAAAAGAGAAAATAATCCACTGAGACGAAAATATTTGGAAAGTGTCTTGATTGCTAGTTCAGCCACGCTAAATTTGCGTTCCAGGCTCTTATAAATATACCACCATCCTTAGATGGTAGATTTTCTGTTATCACAATGTGAGATAGTCAGGGACAAAGGTGATGGAGAGAAAAATAATACAGATGAATTTGGCTAGACTGAAAAAAACATTGTTAAAAAAAAAAATCTTTCAAAAGATTTTGAAACTACCAGCGTCTCTCGTTTCGTGCGTGTGTGTAGACGTGGCAACATCAACAAAGCCCAGTCCGATGACATTCTAACGGATGAAATGCGTCACAATACATTTTTCCAAATTATCAGAATATTTTTTCCTAATATATATATATATATATATGTGTGTGTGTGTGTGTGTGTGTGTGTGTAAAAATATATAGAAAATAGGAAAGAACTCGTTAGGTAAATAATTCAAAGTTCTTTCGTATTTTTGTTATTATTTTTTAAAAATAGTGCTCGATACTAAAGTAGAGCATAAATATAATTATTTATTTCAATTTAATTCAAATAATTATATTGACGTTTTCGGCTCTTGTTTTGAAAAACATGAGAACTCTTATGTAGCGTTGGAATCATATTTTAAATAAATAATTATATATATATATATATATATATATATATATATATATATATATTCATGATGACTATCTTTTACGCAACAATTTATCAAATGTATTATTTATACATAGAAATATATATATATATGCATGTTTCATTAAATAATATAGACAAGTTTTGTCTATTTATTTTCAGCAAAATCCTTTCATAACGTCTTATAAGATTAATAACATTATCATTGAAAGCCGAAAGGAAATCACCATGTTGATACATGTTTTATTCTTAATCTTTTCTAAGCTTTCGGCTTGCATAAGCCCTCATCGGAGAACAATGATAGTTTGTTCGTTTGCATGGAAGATTGCTATGCAACAATAAATTCGTGCATATGAAACGCAAGAAGTAAATATCAAATTGCGGTTCATGACGTCACATGCAGTATTATGCGGGGGTATGCGCGTGTGTGTGAGCGTGTATAGTTAAACAAATAAATTAAATATATATATATATATATATATTGTTTGTGCGTGATATATATATATTCACACACACTCACGCACACTATATATATATATATATATATATATATATATATATAAATATCCACGCACACAATTATAATATATATATGCATATCTATCTATCTATCTATCTATCTATCTATCTATCTATGTGTGTGTGTGTGCGTGTGCGTGTGCGTGTGTGTGTGTGAATTACATGAGATCGAACAATTTATTTCATTATTTCATATAGATTATCATTTTGTTCATGGGAAAGTAGTTTTTCCCTGGACTTAGCAATGAAATATATTTACTATATATATATATATATATATATATATATATATATATATATATATATATATATATACATGTGCGTGTGTGTATTTTGTGTGTGTGACTCTACTGAAAATTTGGGGCTCAACTCACTGATGTTGAGTAATTGAAATAATGATATTGTAAAGTAGGCCAGGCTGAGAACTTTTCAGCGCATAATAATATATATATATATATATATATATATATATATATATATATGCGTGTGCGTGTGTGTATGTGAGGTATCAGTTTAACTTAAGTGCATATCGTTAAGCGAATGAAATCTTGGCGTGCGCAACATGATAGCAGTCACCAGAGTTTATTGTTAAGGAGTGATGATGTCACACTTAAAGCTGTGACACACGCAACAGTGGAAAAATAAAAATTAAAAATTATAATCAGACAACATGAATTACAGTGCAGTGTTATTGAGCCGAGAGATTCAAGTCGAATAGTTCGGGGCCGTTGCTCGTCAGGTAAAAACATTTGAAACAGGTTCTTCTTCCTATCTTTCTCCGTCACCCCAGCGTGTAAGGGAAACTGTTCTCCTAATATTTATCTATTTGCTTCCGAACGAACACGTACCAGAGTTAGAGTAAAAATAAAAAAAAAAATGTGTTACGCGCGAAATTTACGACGCTGTAGCTTGACAGATATAAAAGAAAAACCTATCATTCGTAATGGTATGGGAAACATTTTTTCTTCTTGAAAGAGTTGCGGCTTTCTTAAAAAAAAAAAAAATAATAATGGAATGTTCTGTTTTTTCCTTTTATTCTTAATCTTATCTATTCTTTCGCGAAATCTTCAGAACCATTTAATTAATGCTATTTTAGCATGGAAACAAGTTTTGGAGAGACCAGATCGTCGTAAGTAAAACCTGTGATGACTCAAATCGAGTTGACTGACAACACCGAAAAATCGTAGCGTTGAATCATTGGGATATACATATATCACTTCAAACGTTGTTTTTAATAGATGTTCGTATCTGAGTTAGACGTTCTGTTTATTTATTTAACAGTATATTTGTATATTTTTTCGTCTACCGGCCTGAAAACTTGAGAAATCTTATTAAAGCACTCTCCGGCATGATTCGAACCTGCGTCACTCTGCATCACAGAGGGCAACCGTCGTTACATTCGAGATGCCTTAACCGACTCAGCCACTAAACAGGCTTCCTGATCAACTAAAGTCTGAATATATATATATATGTATTTGATTGCGAGACGAAAGTGCACTACTAGGACCCAATATATATATATATATATATATATATATATATATATATATATATATATATATATATATATATATATATATATATATATATATATATGTATTCAAGCATATTTGGTTGAATAATCTGGACATATGTCTATTTTAATTTTAATCCTATCAAATTCTCTGATCAGTTCTTAATGTTGATAGTAAATTCATTAAGGATGACACCGTAGTTTTTATTACGTTAATTTTTTGTCATAGCAATTTATCCCCAAAGATGGTCTCGGATGAGATTGAAAGGTCTTGAGAAAATAAAAATAAAAGGTATGTAAAAAACTACGGTGGCTTCCTTAATTGTTGATGTGACAGGCAACAAAGGATTTTTTCAGGCAATCAACATTAAGAAGTCGCTCAGAGAGATCAAAAAGATTAATATACACACGCACACACACATACACACACTCATATATATATATATATATATATATATATATATATATGCGGGTGAATGTCAGAAAAAACATTTGTTTTTGAAAATGCCCGAGAAAGTTTTTTTTTCTTTAAGTAGTTATTTATGCCAGATCATTGCCGAAAAAGTCACTTAACCCAGAGATAAATGAATTTTTACGGTGTAATTTCGAAATTGTGGATAAAAAAAGTCATTTCTGCAGAAAAAGTTAAGAAAAAGACATTCATGCCTAAAATGTCCTTAAAAAGTTTTCTAAAAACACGCATTTATGCCAGGAAAACACACACACACACACAGACACAGACACACACACACACACACATATATATATATATATATTATATATATACATATATATATATATATATATATATATATATATATATATATATATATATACGTAAGACGAAAAGGCGAAGATCACCAGCGTTGAGGACATGCTGCTGATATCCCAGTTACGCCTGGCTGGACATTTTGCCAGGATGTAGAATCATTGCCTGCCTTAAAAGGTTATTGTACGGCAAGCTCTCTCCTGGCTATCGCAAAGTGGGGGCACCAAAGAAGCGATTCAAAGATTGCCTGAAAAAAAAAATCCTTTGTTGCCTGTCACATCAACTTTTGACAACGTCAACCTTAGCTGAGAACCGTGACGCCTGGCGTCTCACCACTAACCATGCTGTCTGAAAATAGATGCTGAGCCGCTCTCACGGACAAGAGGCAAGGGTGGAAGTACTGCAATGCTATGCCATTGAGCTCAGGCCGGAATATTATTGCCTTGTGAAACCATTTCCTGTGTGGTGCATCCTCGAACATTTCATTTTTAACACTCATCAAATCGAGAGACAACCGTATTCTATACTCCTTGTTTTCAAAGTACTTCATACCGTACTTTCTTTACATACATTCATTAATACGCTACCTTAAGTAGGTCTTGAACCATATACTGGGTCAGCATTAGGATATATATATATATATATATATATATATATATATATATATATATATATATACTTTTATATTTACATATACTCTATGCCTTATATTGAGCATCTTAACCCATAAATATAGTATACATTATAGCATACCTCTCTCTCTCTCTCTATATATATATATATATATATATATATGTGTGTGTGTGTGTGCATGTGCATGTATATATATATATAATTATGTGTTATAAAATAAAATAGTTAATCTATCATATAATTATCTGTATACTCAAATTTTTACATTCAGTCTTTTGAAAGATGTTTGTGAAACATACATACATACATACATATATATATATATATATATATATATATATATATATATATATATTATATAGAATATATATATATATATATATATATATATATATATATATATATAATATATATATATATATATATATATATATATATATATATATATATATATATGTATGTATCTTCCCAAAACTGAATCCCAAAAAAAATTGTTTCTGATTTACATTGAGCTCTCTGATTTTATCCCTTGGGTTTACCCATACGGATTACCTAGTTTTTCATAAACTATATATATATATATATATATATATATATATATATATATAGTTTGTGAATGAAGTCATTTGGTAATCCGTATAGAAAATTCCAAGGAGGATGTAATCAAGAGAGCTCAATGTAAAAACAGAGCAAATAATAATTATATTAAGAAACTGACAAATTTAAGTGTTCATGAGATTATTATTTATTTCGTTAGGATTGGGATTTTCTTCCTAATTCTTAAGACCTCCATTTTCATACAAAAAAGAAAAAGAAAAAAAGAAAAAAAAAAGGTGGCAAATTTATCCAAGGTTAAAAACGTACATATTATTATTTTCAGTTTATGCACGCATGTGTTTGAGGAGGAGGCAGTTTTAAGCTGGTGTAAGATAATAGAGAGCGGAGGAGGAGGAAGCCGATGGGTATGGGATCGAAACTAGAGAGGGAAAGGAGAGATAGGAAGGTGTTTATATCTATCTTTATTAAGATAAGAGACCAGACATGTTGACCTGTTTACCAAGTCTTTTCTAGGGAAAAAAATGGGAAGGAAAATAGACAAAGAAAGAAGCTGAAGAAAAAAAGAGATAAGACCGAATAGAAAACAAACAGGGAAACTATATATATATATATATATATATATATATATATATATATATATATATATTAAACCTAGAGCCAGAAAAACCTACAAGGTTTCACCCTAAGCGGATCGTCAGGGAAGTATAGGATTGGTGTATACTTCCCTCCCTGACGATCCGCTTAGGTGAAACCTTGGTAGGTTTGTCTGGCTCTCTAGGTTTAACTAGGTCTGCTCTACTTACTGTATCGAGCACTTTATTTAGTTATTTTGCCTACTCGCATCGGTTTTTTTAGTCTTTGGGCTTTGGACGATGCTAGACGATTATTTTCGGCTAACGTCCATGTTCTTGGTTCTTTAATATATATATATAATTATTTATTTAAAAATATGATTCCAACTCGCGACATAAGAGGTCTCATGTTTCAAAACAAGAGCCGAAAACTTCAATATAATTATTTAAATTAAATTGAGTTAAAATAAGCTCTGTTCCATCTTCAAGCGAAATTTTTTTGGAATAACGTATTTCCGAAATTTACGTGTTTTAATAATTGAAATCAAAATTTCCATGGTAACAGCTAGGGCGAATTGTTTAAATTGGGTAGGCGTGTGTTGGGTGTTAATAATAAGTATCAGTATAGAGTTACTTTCATAGATGTCAAGTCAGGGAAAGGTGGGGGTGTCTAAATTTGAAACGGAAGATGTATTAACCCTAGTCTGGCATGCGCGTCTATGGAGATTTATTTATTTTTTTATTTTATTTTTTTATGAAAGGGATTTGTGCATATAAAAAGGAACTGCCGTAACGTTTGTTTTTTGACGACTTCATAAAGGGTTATCTTTTTTGTAGGGTATTTAAACTATTTATTTGGGCTATGGATTATGAAAGTTATTATATTGTAAGCTTGTTCTTAGCTAATTATTCAGATCATGAATCTGATGATTGGGCTATGGATTAATCAAGTTATTATATTGTATGCTTGTTTTAGCTAATAATTCAAACCATAAATCTGATGATGTCGACAGAAAACCGTTAACTCATGTCTATTGTTTAATAGATTATTATTATTTAGAAGCTTAATAATGTGCAATTTCTCATGGAGGCAATAACAAAGGGCATGGGTCATCCCAAGTTTTTTATATGTTTTAGCCTTGTTTATAACTTTCCATTTAACTTTAGGTGTCCCATTTGTTTCCTTCAGATGCCAAAAAATATTTAGATAGGGAAGTCTGATTTCTTTTATTTATATTATTGAAAGAGCACTTATGCTGCCTCCATCTATCTTTAAAATTATTCTTCGTGGACGCAATGTATATCATATTAGTGCTAGGACTCTCAGTGAATGATATAGTACATTGGTATACCACAGATTTAATGCAGCATTTATTTTCTAATGGGCAGTCTTCTAGGTTTCTACAATTACATAATTTTTCCCTTTTATTGTCTGATTTAAGTGCAGGGTTTTTATTAATACTATTCAGACATGGGGGTTTGTTCAAGATCTTATTATTGTGTTTTTTTTTATTATACGTTCAAGATTTTCAGAGCAGCTGTAACTCAGTTTTTAGGGTGTTCTTATTGAATATATTACTAAGCTTACTATTGGTGGGGAAGTGTTTATCAATTAGAGCTAAGAATTTCTGTCCTAGTTTTATACTAACCATTTGGTTGAACGGAGGGGTGTACCAAATTATTTTTCTTTTCCTGTTTTTTTCCCTATGGCCAGTGCAATCGTCTCTATAGTTAATATTAGCATTTCTATAACCACTTTTTTTAGGGCAGTGTTATAGAAGCCATTGTGTTGTTGGAATATTTCCTTGTTATCGGAGTTAATGCTAATTCTATTTTCTATTGACGAGGAACTTTGGATTATTTACCTAACCAGTTCCTTCCTATTTTCTATATATTTTCACACACACAGACACACACACACACACATATATATATATATATATATATATAGGTGCGACAGAAATACCTCCCACACATACCTCCCAGAAATGCCATGCTAGACTATATATGCACCCTTAACTTTTATCAGCGAATTCAAATAGGAAAATCGTGGCGTTTTCACGTGTATTTCTAATAAGTAATAATTGTGTTCGAGTCTCGGAAAAGGCAAATCATTGTTTGACGAAATTTTAAAGAGAGTACGTCGTTCTTCTAGTGGCAAATAGTTATTTCAATTTCTTATTCAGTTACCTGTTTTGATTAGTCTTACTCTTATGTCCATATAGTCTAATGTTAATTATGTTTTATGAATATGTCCTGAAGATGATCTACTAGACCGAAACGTCCGACGTTGACATTATATTAACATTAAAACAGCATAATTGCATATTAGGATTTTTGTTTGTTTTTTTCCGTATATTTTTCTTTTTATATATATATATATATATATATATATATATATATATATATATATATATATATATATATATAGTTTATGTAAACTTAGGTAATCCGTATGGGTAGACCTGAGAAGGATGATATCCAGAGAGTTCAATGTAAAATTCAGAGCAGATATGTTTGAATAAAAAACAGACCACGTTAAGATTTCATGACACACTCATATCCTCTCTCCCACCTCACTTCGTTAATTTTACGTATACTTGATGAGGTCCGTCAAAAACGTGTGAATTTCTTTTCATTTTCATTTCAGCTTTTTGGAAGTAAAGTCTGATGATCCAGAACCCTGTTAAAGGGGTTATGGTGAAATAACTTATTACATGGAATCTTAACGTGGTCTGTTTTTTATTCAATATATATATATATATATATATATATATATATATATATATATCCACGGCAAGGAAAGTTGGCTACCTGTACCGCGCCAGGAAATTTTTCTCGCCGGAGTCGATCCTTCAAATCTACAAATCAACCATTCGCCCTTGCATGGCGTATTGCTGCCATATATGGTCCGGTGACCCTTCTGATTGTTTCAAGGTTCTTGATAAGATCTAGAGACAGATATGCAATGCAATTGGCCCTGATCTGGCATCTCGTCTGCAGTCGCTCTCTCACAGACGTGCCGTCGCCTCCCTCCGTCTATTTTTTTACAAATACTTTCACGGTAACTGCTCCGATAAGCTGCTTTCGCTGGTTCCTAGGCTGGCATCTCGCTCTCACCCTTTCACTGTCGAAACTGTTAAATGCAGCCGTCTCTTCTACTCCAATAGCTTCATGTCTCGCACCTCTCGCCTGTGGAACTCCCGCCCCTTTTCCTTTTCCCCTGATAGCTACAATCTCCAACTATTCAAATGCAACGTCAATCGACGTCTCCAGATGCCTTGATCTATCCCGTATACTTCTCTTCATCCTTTCCTCTATCACTCCTCTTTGTTCTCGCTTCAAATCTCTGCTTCCCGCCTTGCTTGAGGTGAAAAGCATATATATATATATATATATATATATATATATATATATAGTCGACTCTCCCGTCGAATTCGACGTATGAGGGTCAAGCAGACCAGTTCCCAGGAAACCGACTGCCCGACAACAGCACATGAGATTCGATTATAGTGGTGAAGGTTTCGTGCAGGACCATCCACACTTTTTGAAGGGCCAAATACAGAGACCTGGTGCACTAAGTGCCACAAGGTGCCCAAACGACCCTCTGGAGGGAGAGGGGAGGATTCACACCTGAATAAGGGGTATTAGCATCGTAAGTGAATGTAATGGATTCGACTGAATTCGAACTCGGCTCTGCGATTCCTCAATCCAAGCCGCTATCCATTACTCCACCGTGCCTCTCTCTCTCTAGCCTCTCTCTCTCTCTCTCTCTCTCTCTATATATATATATATATATATATATATATATATATCCATTATATATATATAGGTATATTATAAATTAATTTTCATTTAAAATATGTTTTTTCTTGAGGATGAAATGGAACTAATGTTTAATTTAAAAATCACAAATTTAAATCCGTGGCTTTTAGACTTCCATTTTTGAAACATGGTTAGAACTGTGTAGCGAAAAACCATATTTTAAATCAATTAATTTATAATAGTAATGCTCTGTAAATTTACATTGAGCACTATTTTTAAAAATAAAAATATCTATAAGAACACTGGATTATATAACTTGTTGTTTATTTATATATATATATATATATATATATATATATATATATATATATATATATATATATAATATGGACGTATAGAGGCTGTAAAGACATAAGAGGTACATCTTCCATTTGTAGGCAGACGAGAAAACGCAACGACTTTACCGCGAGAAAAGAAGCGATGAAATGTTGAATGCGAAAAGAAAGTGTGCTGTAGAAATCGTCGACGTAGCCTCGATGCTAGATTCCTAAATATGAATGTCGCTGTGTAGAAGGCTGAGAAGGAGATGGGTGAATATCTTATGGTAATAGTAATATTAGCCGTTTCCCTATAAGGAAACATTTCGCATTGATTGCGAGAACAGACAGCATTGCTTTCGGTTGAAATTTATAAAAACTTTCTCTTGAAGCATTTTTTCAGGAAAATAGATTCCTCAAGTCCAGTAGCTGTTATAGCTCTTTTCATTATTGAAGGAGAGTTTCCTTCCAAACCTTTTGTTTGAAGTAGTGTGGAAAATCAACATCTTGATTATGTCATTATTTTCTCTTCTCAAGCCCAGTAGATGTTATCACTCTTTCAATTATTGATGGAGGTTTACTTCCTAACTTTTTGTTTCAAGTAGTGTGGAAAATCAACATCTTGATTATGTCATTATTTTCTCTTCTCAAACCAAGTAGCCGTTATCTCTCTTTCAATTATTGATGGAGAGTTTCCTTCCAAACCTTTTGTTTGAAGTAGTGTGGAAGGTCAACATCTTGATTATGTCATTATTTTCTCTTCTCAAGCCCAGTAGCTGTTATCACTCTTTCCATCATTGATAGAGATCTCAATTTTAACCTTTTGTTCAAAGGGATGAACTCAACTCTCACTCTGGTTTAGGCAACATTCAAGGAAACCAGCTCAAACGATGACATATTTTCCCGTGATGTGATCAGCCTGTTACGCTTTTGAGTCTCTCAGAGGATTTGCTAAGAGAATTTATTATTTGAATTTTATTCAATCGTCTGTCCTCCATCACCATGTGATAAATACGATCAATATTTTCCAAGGGAGGTGCAGGACGTCCAAACATTGGGTCATCTTCAAGACTCTCCCTTTTTCTCCTAAATTCAGTTATCCACTTTTGCACTGTTGATAAAAAATGGAGCTTCATGCCCTAATGTAGCAACGATGTCAGCGTAAATGTCCATGATATGAACTTGATGCAATTTTTCACTGCTCTGGCATCAATTCTTTATAGTTAGCCTATGAACTTTTCAGCCCACTATCGTAGTTAAAACATTCGGCATTCATTGATCAGGAAGCCAGTTCTACTTTCGTTTCAAATTTACAAAATCTTTCTCTTAAAGCAATTTTTCAAGAAAATAGGTTTCTCGGGTCCGGTAGCTGTTATCGCTCTTTCTACTACTGATGGAGGTTTCCTTCCTAACATTTTATTTGTAGTAGTGTGGAATGTCACAATCTTCTTTTCTCTACAAGTTACATGTGCTATCCATTTTAGTTGACGCATCTGCTTGTAGTCCTCGAGTGGTTTGGTATCTGTTATTTAATAAAGTTTTATGTGAATCTGTAACTCCAATCTACGATGTTCAAAGAAGGATGATATTTACCAAGAGTTTCAGGCTTTACTCGCTGAAAGCCTTTTTTTTCACTGTTGATCTTAGAAAACGGTTGTATACAGCTGACAGTTTAGAGATTTCTGAACGGCCTTGGACCCATGACTAATTCTAAGGGGGGAGATTATATTTATTTTGGAAACAAGAATACTATTGGTCAGTTCTAGCGTTAGGATTAAAACCCTGCATATTATCCACATTAAAAAAAATGTGAGGAATTTCTATTAGCCAATGCAAGTGTTTATATATTTTTTAAATAAATGGTTGCAATGAATTTCCGGCGAATTTCTACAATTTACTGTCATTTTATATTTAATCGTTATAAAGTCTTAATGTAATTGCTGAATAAATAAAAGGAAGTATAATATTTTACTATACAAAAATACATTATGATAGGACATTTCTATAGTAAAATAATTTCCAATTTCAAATAGATTTAGTATTTGCTGTGTCAAAATATAATCATTTTAAGTGAGTGAAAAAATTGACAACTTTATTTAATATAAATGCATCTCTTTAGTAAAATAATTTTGAATGAATTTCCTTAGTTAAAGTGAAAATATTTTTATTCATTCCAGCATTCGAACGTTAATCTTTTGGTAATGACATCATTGAAAATATTTTATTTATTTATTCCTGTATTCGAGGATTGTTCTTTTGATAAAAATATACTGGAATTATTCTGCTAATCTTATTCCTGTATTCGAGTATTATTCTTTTGATAATAATATACTGGAATTATTCTGCTAATCCAATTCCTGCATTCGAATAATATTATTCTTTTGATAATAATATACTGGAATTATTCTGCTAATCCAATTCCTGCATTCGAATAATATTATTCTTTTGATAATAATATACTGGAATTATTCTGCTAATCCAATTCCTGTATTCGATATTATTCTTTTGGTAATGGTATAAGGTAAATGATATATTAAAAAAAAAAAAAATTATGTTGTCATATATTTGAGGCTAATTTTATACTTTTTTCTTTTCTAATTAATTTATTGATTTATGTTATCATTTATATATATATATATATATATATATATATATATATATATATATGGAAGGGGTTATAGTTGTCCCAACGAGAGAAAAGTGTATATTTTAAAGAGAAGATAAACCCCAAATGTTTTTAGTTGAAATGTGGATTTTTTATTTTCAAATATATATTATACTTTGGTTTTCTCAGCTAGACATTTTTCTGGTTTCGCAGCCTTCTTCAGGCCAAGAGTAGATATTTCCACATATAAAAATGATTTGATTTGATTTAGACTTTGACATCCAATATAGAATATGTATGTGGGCATAGGAGGATGTGTTCTTATATAACAATATAATTCTATAATTCTATAATAATAATTCTATAATATAATTACATATATATATATATATATATATATATATATATATATATATATATATAGGATAACGATATATAGGTCTGAAGATTGCGTTCAAGCATAGAACAGACAGTTGCTACTCAGCTTTAACTCAGTGTTACACACTTTCTGTACCGGATATGGAGCACATTTAAACCTAAATATGGCATGTCTTCAAACTTTCATCTGTATATAGATATATAATTCCTTCATACGTTATTATAGTTGATAAGTTGTATTTGAAATAGAGACACCATTTTTATTCATTAGACAGTGTGTATTATGTCTATCGGCTTGCGCATTCGAGAAATCTTACTATGCGAAGGTTGATATATAGACATATACACATTGTTTAATAAATAAAAACTGAGCGTCAATTTTAAAAACGATGTATCAACTAGAATAATATTTGAAGTAATAAAAGTGGATTAAAATTAAATTCATTAATGTTTCAAATTATATATATATATATATATATAGACGAAAAAATTAAGAAAAGTTCAAAGGTTTTATTTAATAACTCACTTTAACGTTTTGTTGATACGGCGCTCGTCGGGGTTAAATAAATTTATTGAATTCATTAACAGACATCACATTTAAATAATTTGTACAAAAACGTTAAACATAGACTGTAAACAAATTTAGAATTTGTTCTCTACTGAAAAATTTTATAGCGTGACAACATTTAAATATTTAAAAGCATTTAAATATTTCAAATCATTTGAGTATTTAAAAGCATTATAACACGGAAATAAAGTTTCATTATTCGATTTTATATATTTTTGGAATAATTACGTTGTCATAAAAGATATTTGTGGCAAGGAGACTAAAACTTTAATAAAATGTTAAATAAACTCCATTAATTCACGAAAGGTTATATAATTCCGAATATTAAACGCTATTAAATCATCATCATATTCAAAATTGCCGATAATTTTTATTTACTTACCGTATTTCCCAATCTTATTAGAAAAATATGCGAAGAGCAATAAATTAATATATATATATATATATATATATATATATATATATATATATATATATATATATATATATATATACACATATGTACATTTAAAGATATTTTTGTAGGTACAAAATTTAATGACAGAAATTAAAGTGTGAAGCTTAATATTACTAGACATTAAAAACGGGCAAAGCAACCGGTTTCGCTCCTGCTCTTCAATTGGAGAGGTACAATTTATAGGCTTTGATTACCAATCAAGTGTTGCGTATTATGCGTGAGTAGAAGCATTTTCTCCCACTTTTAGCACAATAATACGCAACCCTTTGGTAATCAAACCCTATAGATTGTATCACTCCAATTTTATTACGGCCAGCGTTTTCTACTCTTATTCAAGCTGTAAGTGTAATATCAAAATTTCCGTTCATCACAATTCTAAAAGGAAACGGAAATGCCTATATTGTGCCTACTGCGCAGACTCATTAACCTGTTTTTGTTCGATAAAATATGCAATCTACCGGATCTGTATGTATTTTTTTTTTACGAAAACGGTTTTAAACATAGAATGATATTCTAATTTAGTTTTATGACAATTCTTATTATATTTTACATTTGTAAATATTGTTAGGTACATATGATTGTATTTGACATTCTTATGGGGTCGCAATCGTCGAATGTTAGTGTCAAATTGTCGTATGTTTGTGGTGAGTAGTCATTTCGCAACTAAAATCGAACTATGAAACAGCAATTTTTTAAAAGATTTTTTGTAGCTGTGCATAATACGCAGCCCTAGTTTTGCTTTTTTTTTTTTAGAAAAAATGCGTATTATACATGGGAAATTACGGCATACTATTTATTATTTTATTTCATCTTATATCATTGACTTAGTTAATGCAAAAATCATTATACGATTTAAACATAAAAAATGTAAAAAAATATAACGTGACAACGTTTAATTTTTCCGACACACATCAAGTTGAAAAACCGTTTCCTGTACGTGCCTGCTCAGTACCTAGGTGTGTGACAGCTTGGGAATAGCAGGTACTGTATACGTGGATGTGCGGGTGGAGTAATGGATAATGGTTCGAATTTTCAATCGGAGTGTCGAGTTCCAATTTCCGTTGGGTTCATTATATTCACTTACGCAAAAAATATTTTTGCGAAAGGTATGAATCCATCTCTTCTCCCCCAGCTATGGGTTAATTAGTAAAACTTGTATAACTAAACCATTATTATCTAAAGAAAAAAATTCAATCTAAATTTTTTTTCCCCACTTTAAATAATCTGGAAAATGTTGATAAGCCGTAGAAATCGAAGCAATCAACATGAAATGTTTGCATTGGTTACACATGCATCACACTTTCTCGTAGCTTAACTTGTCACCTATCGAAACTTAGTGCAGTTTATGCACATATCATTTATCACATCATGGACAATCAAAATACCTGCATAAAACAAATTTTAGTAAATAATATGATTACTGGATTTCCTGTAAAGAAAGTGTCAAAATTGTCGAAGTCATTAGATGAAATATCTATCTTGCCAGAAGATGGTACATTGAAGTGCGTATAAAATATTGAGTAGCTGGTAGGAAGAAGAGAGTCATACTTTTTCCAAGGGTATTAGTGCGAAACTGAAGGCAATAGATTAGGTCGAAATTTAAACTCCGACTAGCCGATTCCATTTTTCGAGCCTATCACCAAGTAACCGCATATCATTATGATGAAAAATCATTATGATGAAAAATCAACACTGAATGCTGATTGGTGATTACTGATTGGTGAAACCGCCAATCACAATGCAGTGTTGAAGATTAAATGTATGCACACACAGATATTACATATATTATATATGTATTCTTTTACATTTGGCTATATATATATATATATATATATATATATATATATATATATATATATATATATGTATGTATGTATTTAAATAAAAGAAAGAACAGTAAGATATATAATCCCGTGTTCTTATAGATATTTTTATTTTTACAAAATAGTGCTCAAATATATATATATATATATATATATATATATGTGTGTGTGTGTGTGTGTGTGTGTGTGTGTGTATGTATGTGTGTGTGTGTGTGTGTGTGGCCAAATGTAAAAGAACGAAAAGAATATAAATTCAAACGTTCATAATATTAATTTAAAAAGGGCTCAGTACAAGAGTACAGTAATAAAGCAATAAATATTTATTATAAATTGTTACACTGGAACATGTAAGTTACCACAACAAAAATGCATTTTTTGTTTCGACGTCTAAAGACGCCTCTTCAGGTGGTGAACGATGGCTGTAATTAACGATTTTATTTGCCTTCTATGGAAAATTTCCAAAAATATAAAATGAAATTATGTTTCATAAATTGTATTTTAAATAAAAACGATTATTACCGCCATTGTTAACCACCTGACAATTCTTTAGACAAATATGAACTTTTGTCGTGGTAACTTGCATGTTCCAATGTAATAGTTTATTTATAATATATATATATATATATATATATATATATATATATATATATATATATATATATATATATATATAATCATATAAATAATTCGGACAGTTCTTACACACCTTTTGTCCAGAAAAAGAAAGCTCTTGTCAGAACACAAGAAAAAATTAAATAAAAAGCTCAACCGTAGTACCTTGTCTGTCGTTTTTTAATGAAACATGCATATATATATATATATATATATATATATATATATATATATAAATATTCTCTCAATCTCTGACGTAGCTTTAATAAACGTGAAACATATTAGAATGATGTACGTACGTACGTTCCTTATTGTTCTTTATTTTATCATCCTGTCGGATTCCTATCTATATTTGATCTGCATTTAATCTTTAACAGACGCACACACACACACACACACACACACACACACACACACACACACACACACACACACACACTGACTGACATATATATATATATATATATATATATATATATGCGGTTGCAACCTTCAGACAAACGGAGAGAAGATCGCGAAAGCGTGAAACACGGAGTTAAAAACTACAATCAATGCAACTGAATATGTTAGCTTTATCAGGATATTGATCACTTTCCACTAAGTTTATATATGTGATCAATATCCCTGATAGAGATAAGATATTCATACATATATATATATATATATATATATATATATATATATATATATGTGTGTGTGTGTGTGTGTGTGTGTGTTGTGTGTTCGGGAACGTAGTGTTTGAGATGCTGTGAGAAGATAAAATCAACAGTGCATGATGATTAGTGAAATATTTCTGAAAAGTTAGATTAAAATACATGACTTCTTCGAATCTATACATAGTAGCTTCATTTTTGTATCCAAAAAGTAAAGACAGTAATTTTTAATTAAATTTCTAAAAAATCTGACCTTATCTCTAATTGCTAATTTCACTTTTTTAAAGAAAAAAAACCCCCAAAAACCCTGGGATACAAACGTGTACCATGTAAAAAGGGCCTTTACACTAATAGGATATAATATACATCCATACATACATGCATACATACATACATATATATATATATTTTCTAAAATATAACTTACTTTCGTTTATTAGACGTTGAATTGTATCCCTTCGTGTCCGCCATAGTTTGCCTGACGTTTTCGGCTAAACCTGATGAATATTTATGAGCATTCGTAACTCAAGAATTTTGAAAAGAATCCAATAACGTTTTTGCTCTTATATATAAATACTTGTTGCAAAACAAAATCCTTGCATTTGCTTTGATAAAGTCCAACAGAGGACGAAACGCGTCAACTAAGATAAATTTCTTTTTGTCTTTATTATTCATATTGTCTTTTTACACGCACACGCACACACACAAACACACACGCATATATATATATATATATATATAGATTGTGTGTATTTAGGCAGCATATTTTCATTCATACACGTTTCATTAAATAATATAGACAAGCTTAGATTATATTAAAAAATATGGATCAATATTGTGAATTTCTTTCTTCGTTCAACGATAATGTTATTAAACTTATCAGATGTTATGAAAAAAATTACATAAAATAAATAGACAACACTTGTCTATATTATTTAATCAAACGTGTATGAATATATATAGATATTATATAGGCCACACTACAACATGCTTGACACGCAGACTCACTCTACACGTTTCTGACTATAGCTCAATTAGGTCTCATTTAAATACTCATGGAGACCTACCGGGCCCTATTCGTAACATACATGTTGACAGCACAAATATAATAGCATTATCTACATGCAAAAAAAGGCTAAAAATAATGGAAGCCTTATTAATAAAAACAAAAAAAAAACAACACTTAATAATATTAACTTTGAACATGGGCACAATATTTTGACCGTGTTTTGAAAAATGAAAACATTATATAAATACATACATGCAACAAACTATTTCTTATTTAAGAGTTAAAATATTTAATCCTTGAAAATGGCTAAATGTATAGCCGAAAGCATTCAGTTTATGCGTTATTAGGCGTTAGTAGGCGCTCAGTTTATTTCGTAAATAGTATATTTATTTATTTTTGTCTTCCGTTCTGAATATTTTGGAAATCTTATTAAAGAAATATTTGAGCTCGCCGTAATATATATATATATATATATATATATATATATGATAAACGTGCAGTCAATTTACAAATTCATGAATTATTCACACAAAAACAAAAGCAAAGGTTAATGATTTAATTGGCGAGAAATCCATCATCGCAAACAATTCAAATAATATACAAAAACCTCCGAATCCGTTATGAATGAATTGATCCTTGTTTCCATAAATTTCTGCCGTATTAGTTCTTATTTTTACTACAAGCTTTCGTCTGTTCCTACAGACATCTTCAGGTATAGAATAGATGTTGTTCTTGTTTTTTCTCTTAGTAATAAGAGGACAACGAAAATATATGTATTGTTGTATCCGAAAATGCTATTGAAAATGAGTTATTGTTTTTGGAGCGCGCCAGTAGCAATATATATATAGTTGTGGACAGAATTATTTGTTCAACACGGAATATTTGCATATTTTCTAAGGAAATGCAAATATTTACAAGCACTTGCTGAATTTACCATAAATTGTTGATTCCAAATTTAGTTTTGAATAATTCATCAAATTTTCGGATGTTTTGATCAATTATATTCATAGTTATAGATTCTTCTAAAAGCTTTGCAGTTCAAAATTATTCGCCCTCACCTCCCCTTACGGAAATTACGAATTAATATTGCTCTATGGCAATTGTAATGTTTTTTCTGAATTTGACATTTAATACAAACACCCATTGAAAATGAAATAGTATTAACCTGATTCTATAATATTCTAAAAGTTAATGAAGAAGACAATATGTGAATGCCACGTACCAAAATAACTCAATCGCTTTGCAACCATAACAAAGATGGCTGAACTTGACAAGAAGCTCTAAATGAAGATAGTTGATGCATACAAACAAGATGATGGACACTACACTTTCCAAACGTTTAAATGTTCCTAGATCGACAATTCATAGAATTATCATGAGTTACGACGAGACTCATTGTGTTGAGAATAAATTAAGAACTGTCAGAAAATGGTTAATTTCTGAGAGAATGGCAAGGAAAATTGGTAGAGATGTCTCGAAGAATCCTCACTTAACGACAAAGGACATTGTCAATAATGTAAAGGCATCAGGATTGAATGTATCGATGAAGACAATCACTAGATGCTTTCATCGAGCAGGACTTCGAGTTTGTCGCCCAAGGAAAACTCCTTTGCTTAAGGCTAAACACTTAAAAGACAGATTACCTTATGCGAGAAACCATTGGAAACCTGGAAGTAAATATTGGTACTCTGTTTTATCGTCAAATGAGACCAAACTAGAATTATTTGCTCATATGAACTCACGTTAGGAAAGTGAGCCACAATTTCTGTAATGAACGGAAATAAATACGTGTACAGAGAAAAGTGAATGAAGCTCACAACCGCTCCTCCCCCTACAATTAATCTGGGGATGTTTTGCCATTTCTGGACCAGAAGAACTAGTGAGAGTATAGGGAATCATATTTAGCTATTCTTAAAAAAGAATATAAAACAAAGTGCACGAAAAAGGTAGATTACCTTAATGTTGTGGAGTATTTTCAGAGTGGAGGCTTGTATTTCTAATAAGTCGTCCTAAATTAGGTCCGACGTACAAAACGTTAGGAACTTGGAAAATAAGAGTCAATGACGCAGCAAATCTAGCTGTGATGGTTGGTACTTCAAATGTCCGAATCTCGACTGACGCGCTCAACACCATTCGGTATTTATCATTTCACCCATTAAGAAACGAATATGGCACAAGGCCGGTTTTATTAGGGTTTCTCTGAGCCCGTAGGCTCGGCAAAAAAAAAATAGCCTTTGAAGCCGATTAGACGGATTCAGGCCCTATCTACCTCCCCGGACGAAACCTTTTGCCCTTCGGCAAAGCCTCGTCGGGTTCCTCTCGCTTAACGCAGAGAGTTCGACAGGAGGCGTGCGCAGTCAAGGACCGCGAGACGCCATTCGGTATTTATCATTTCACCCACGGGAAACGAATATGGCACAAGGCCGGTTTTATTGTGGGTCTCTCCGAGCCTGTAGGCTCGGACAAAAAATAGCCTTTGAAGCCGATTAGACGGGTTCAGGCCCTGTCTACCTCCCCGAACGAAACCTTGCCCTTCGGCAAAGCCTCGTCTGGTTCCCTCTGCTAACGCAGAGAGTTCGACAGGAGGCGTACGCAGTCAGAGACCGCGAGACGCCATTTGGTATTTATCATTTCACCCACGGGAAACGAATATGGCACAAGGCCGGTTTTATTGTGGGTTTCTCCGAGCCCGTAGGCTCAGCCAAAAAATAGCCTTTTGAAGCCGATTAGACGGGTTCAGGCCCTGTCTCCTCCCCCCGGACGAAACCTTGCCCTTCGGCAAAGCTTCGTCAGGTTCCTCTGCTAACGCAGAGAGTTCGACAGGAGGCGTGCGCAGTCAGAGACCGCGAGACGCTATTCGGTATTTATCATTTCACCCACGGGAAACGAATATGGCACAAGGCCGGCTTTATTGTGGGTTTCTCCGAGCCCGTAGGCTCGGCCAAAAAATAGCCTTTGAAGCCGATTAGACGGGTTCAGGCCTGAAAACCCTCCCGGACGAAACCTTGCCCTTCGGCAAAGCTTCGTCCGGGTTCCTCTTGCTAACGCAGAGAGTTCGACAGGAGGCGTACGCAGTCAGAGACCGCGAGACGCCATTCGGTATTTATCATTTCACCCGGGAAACGAATATGGCACAAGGCCGGTTTTATTGGGGTTTCTCCGAGCCCGTAGGCTCGGCCAAAAAAATAGCCTTTGAAGCCGATTAAACGGGTTCAGGCCCTGTCTACCTCCCCGGACGAAACTTTGCCTTTCGGTAAAGCCTCGTCCGGGTTCCTCTCTGCTAACGCAGAGAGTTCGACAGGAGGCGTACGCAGTCAGAGACCGCGAGACGCTATTCTGCCAGACTTGCCACTGCTACTCCTACTTATTATCTATGGGAGAGTCCATTACAATAGAATAGGTACTTAACACTTAAGCCATCTAGAACACTGGAATTCTGTTTTATGGTTAGATGAGACCAAACTGGAATTATTTGTTCACGTGAACTCCCGTTAAGTATAAAGGAAAGTGAATGAATCTCGCAAAACAAATTTACCCTTTCAAAACATCTTCAAAGCAGAATGCTATGAGGATGTTTTTCTGTTTCTGGATCAGGAGAACTAGTGAGTGTACAGGGTATAATGGTTAAAGAGCAGTATTTGGCTATTATCAAAAAAAATATAAAACAAGGTGCATGAAAGCTGTCTTTGGGGCGTCACTGGAGGTTCCAATATGACAATGACCCGAAACATATGGCACAAATTGCTACAAAATACTTAGATGACAGCAAAATTAAGGTATTGGCGTACCTCGCACAAAGTCCTGACTTAAGCCCTACTGAAAATTTACGGGCATATTTGAAAAAAAAAATGTAAGAGTCTTTCGAATTTGAAGGAATTAGAAGCTATTTCCATGGAAGAATGGATCAAAATACTGATCAGTGTGTGTAGTTACCTAGTAAACAACTATCAAAAATGATTAAAGGCAATAATCAAGAATAAAAGTCAGGCTATTGATTAGATTATTGAACCAAGAGGGCCAATAATTTTATTCAATATTAAATGTTTTTTTGTTGTTTTTTTGTATTTTTGTCGGACATTAAAATAAAAGAGTTGTTGTGTACTTTCTTTCAAATCCGTTATTTTGTAATTTGTGAAAAAATGCGCATGAAATTTCCATGAAAATTTCAGGTATTACAGCTTT
>CAHIKZ030005210.1:1932500-1937500 GCA_903632075.3 Acanthosepion pharaonis
TGCAGACGAGATGCCAGATCAGGGCCAATTGCATTGCATATCCGCCTCTGGATCTTATCAAGAACCCTGAGGCAAACAGAAGGGGCTCCAGATCATATATGGCAGCAATACTGCATGCAAGGGCGAATATATATATATATATATATATATATATATATATATATATATATATATATATTCCCAAAAAAAATTTCGCTTGAAGATAGAACAGAGCTTACTTTAATTCAATTTAATTCAAATAATTATATTGAAGTTTTCGGCTCTTGTTTTGAAACATGAGACCTCTTATGTAGCGTGTTGGAATCATATTTTTAAATAAATAATTATATTTATGCTCTACTTTTGTATCGAGCACTATTTTTTAAAAATAATAACTAAAATACTAAGGGACTTTGGATTATTTACCTAACGAGTTATTTCCTATTTTCTCTATATTTTCACACACACACACACACACACACACACACACACACACACACACACACACACATATATATATATATATATATATGGGCATAATACACTGGCCATGTTCGGGAATTAAAAATATGTCTAACTTTCAAGAAGGTATTTTCTTGGAACTTCGAATTCTTCGGAATGATACAAGTTATACTACCGTCTGTTTAACAAGTCGAATGCATATGAAACGATTAACCAATAAAAATCAAACAACACAATAGGAAAATTACCAGAATGTCTTCCTCCTTTTCTTCCTATCTCATTCTCTGGTGAAGCTTTACTAAAAGTGAAACATGTTAGATTGATGAACGTTTCCTATTTGTATTTTATCTATTATCTGTATAAATAAATGCGGATGTCAGTGTGTCATACTTTCTCAAGTTTACTCCTAGAGGCCGTAGCCCAACATATCACACCTTTTTAGAATCAGGACGACTCCGTGAGCAAATTAAAAACATTCCTGGCTGGATCCAGACCCATAAACCTGAAAATCTGCATTCCCAACTTTTCATTACTGCGATTGTTTTCGGCCATGTTTTACGTGATTTTTTGCGACGATTTTTTTTGTACGATAGCAATTTTTATAACTTGGAAATAAATTTGGCAATAATCAAAATTAATTTTGAAATCCAGCGAAAGTCACACATGAAATTGTCTTTAAATTAAAAGACGATTGAAGAATTATCGTTGGACTTTTAAAATGCAAGCTTAAATATTAATGCAATACTTAAATACAACGATCAATTTTAAGTTCTTCTGTAGTTTATTGTTGCTTATTACATTGTTCGCAAAAAAGAAATCACAGCCAACAGAAGACCAGATTATGGTCAAAAGAGCCAAGGCTGTAGCGAGGAAAAGAAAGTCCCGTGGAGATGAAAACCTAGAGGAAACGGAAGCCAGAAGAGCTTCAAATGCAAAGATTTAGTCCCAATGAAGAGCCCTCAGCAGCAGCTAGTAAATACCATCTGATGGAGCGGCTTTTAAGTTAGTATAGACATATATGAAAACGAGACATCGTTTTAAAATGTGTTTTATTGTCTTATAGAAGCAAACATATGAACACCAGCAACATTTACATAATAATAACAAAAAAATCTGTGGCAATAGAATATAGTTGAATAGAGTGAAAAAAAATAATTCCCCATCCCTCCATCTTAATACGCATCTAGATGTACGTATAAGTTGTTTAACTTAGAAATAAGAGAAACACTCGCTTTAAATGGGAACAAGGAGAGTGAAATGTATACACGTCACGTGAACGTAATCGGAATTTGCATAAAAAGATGGAATCGAAAAAAAAAAATAATGCAATCGTTTTTTTTTTCTTTATTAAAGTAAATATCTTTTCTCTTGGGTTTATCTACGTTTATGCAGCCGTGCACGCTGCAGATGAGATAAACGTAAGCTTATATATATATATATATATATATATATATATATATATATATATATATAATTAATAAACAATAAAATCCCAAATCACCTCATATGAAGAATACCCTATTTCGTATCTGACACGAACTCAGTCGACACATGGTTTGATAAGACAGACGACCGATATTTTCGTCTGCCGAAATATATATATATATATATATATATATATATATATATATATATATATATGTGTGTGTGTGTGTGTGTGTTTCATTAAAAACGACAGATAAGGTACTACGGTTAAGCTTTTTATTTAATTTTTCTTATGTTCTATCAAGAGCTTTCTTTTCTGAACAAAGAGTGTGTAAAAACTGTCCAGATGTTTTATATTTCCGAGCGCTTTCAGCTATACCTTTAGCCATTATGAAGGATGATCCGATTTTTCAGCTTAATTGAGTGTGTGCGTAATGTGTATGTCTTAGTGTGTGGTAGGGATGTTTTTAATTTCCGAATACGGTTAGCACATTGTGGCCTTGTTCGTAGTTAATGTTGTTAAGAGTTGGAGTTTTCTTTTTTATTATTAAAGCTTCCATTATTTTTAGTCTTTTTTTTTGCAGGTGGGTGCAGTTAATATATTTGTGTTTTCTACTAGTATGTTCATAATGGAGTCTGGTAAATTTGTGTGTGTGTTTAAATGGGTTCTAATGGAGCTGTGATCAGATAGGTGTAACGTAAAACGTCTGGATAAGCATGTGGTTGTGTAACCGTTGTAATTATTTATGAGCCCAGTTTGATCAGGAACACAGTTCCTTAAGGGGCATTTAAACTCATAATGTTCGTTCTTTGTAATTTTGACTTAACTGATGTGTTGTTATTTTTGAGGATAAGGTTGGCTGTCTTAAATTTTTTATAATAGATAAATAATTTGATTTTTTTATTCGGGTCAGTTGGGGTAGTGTATTTTTTATAATATATATATATATATATATATATATATATATATATATATATATATAATTAGACTATAAAATCCCAAATCACCACTTATGGGGAATAGCCTATTTCGGCAGGCGAAAATATTGGTCGTTTGTCTTATCAACCCATGTGTGGACTGAGTTCGTGTCAAGTTCGAAATAGGTTATTCCTCATATGAGGTGATTTTGGATTTTATCAGTAATATGTCCGATTACTTCAAGCCGGGATCGAAACCTGACATCTGACATCAGTCAGATCTCTTACCACTAGGCTATCGTCGCAAGGCAGGGAAGGAAGGGAACTTTAACGTCTTTTCCTACACGAAACACGGCAGTAGCTCAAAGAACTCAATTCAATTTTAATTGAAGAGTAATGATTAATAGCAGTAGGAGCCGCTGTTGTTTTAAAATAACTTTTTCCCTAGAGAGCTCAACATGATTTCTGCGAGCATATATATATATATATATATATATATATATATATATATATATATATATATATTATTTTATATTATTTAATGCCGATAAGAATTTTAGGATAGGTTCGTATGAATAGAATATGTTATCTTTGGTTTGGTTTATTTTGTTTTACGCCATATCAACCTCAATCGGTTATTTAATGCTGATAATAATTTTATTGTTGGTAATATTTTTTTTTTCAAATCTATTTCTGGTAATATTTTTTCCTTCAAAAACCTATTTCTGGTAAATATTTTTTCTTCAAAAACCTATTTCTGGTAATATTTTTTCCTTTAAAAACCTATTTCTGGTAAATATTTTTTCTTCAAAAACCTATTTCTGGTAATATTTTTTCCTTCAAAAACCTATTTCTGGTAAATATTTTTTCTTCAAAAACCTATTTCTGGTAAATTTCAGATATACGTTATTCCAAAAAAAATTTCGCTTGAAGATGGAACAGAGCTTATTTTAACTCAATTTAATTTAAATAATTATACTGAAGTTTTCGGCTCTTGTTTTGAAACATGAGACTTCTTATGCAGCGTTTTGGAATCATAATTTTAAATAAATAATTATATATATATATATATATATATATATATATATATATATATGTGTGTATTTAGGCAGAATCTTTTCATTCATACACGTTTCATTAAATAATATAGACAAGTGTTGTCTATTTATTTTATGTAAATTTTTCGTAACATCTGATAAGTTTAATAACATTATCGTTGAACGAAGAAAGAAATTCAATAGTGATCCATATTTTTTGATACAATCTAAATTTAAATTACATGATCCAGCAGCCCACAATACTATCAATACTTGAAATTACAAATGTAGCCTTGTGAAAAGGCAAATTGAAATAGCAAAAGAAAAATTATATTGTTTAATATGTTGTAACTGACATAATGATAATGGCTTAAGTAAACCGAAACCTTAGATTGTATGGATCACTATTGAGATAGATATCAAGAGTTTGAAAATATATATATATATATATATATATATATATATATATATATATAGATAGATAGATAGATAAATAGATATGAACAGACTGAGATAGATAGATAGATAGATAGATGTGAACAGGCTCAGATAGAAAGATATGGACAGACTTAGATAGATAGATATGAACTGATATATATATATATATATATATATATATATATATATATATATATATATATATATATATAAATATAAAGAGACTATCTCTATCTATGCCGAGTACCTGTGTATATTTACTAAAATTTTATTTATCAAATCAAAGTTTCTACTATAAAATTGGTCGTTATCGAGTGATATTAAGAATTGTTTCATATCTAAAAAGAGCAATATATCGTATGAAATTCAGTTTATAGCATCAATCATTGTTAAAATGATTGCTAATACCTTTTTACTTGACTGTGCCGGGTTTTATTATCCAAACAATCTAGGTAGGCCATAAATATTCATCTCCAAATAAACCCAAGCGATACATCATGATCAGAGCTGTTTCGACTTGAAGGCACTTTGTAAATCAGTGTGAATTTTCGTCTTCAACATGGCTGCTCGTTTCTGAACTTGCCCGTATGTTTAAGCCAATCTTTGTTTCTTCAACATCCACAGAACCAACCCATGGTTCATATTGCCAGGACCTCGAGGTGGTGTTATGGTTAACAAGCTTCTCTCGCTAGATCAATTGCAACTGAGTAGTGCGTTCGATCTTTACAGGGGGCCCTATAC
>CAHIKZ030005210.1:1942500-2035000 GCA_903632075.3 Acanthosepion pharaonis
ACTTATTTTCCTCTTGGAAATTACTAGAAAGAAAAAAAAATGTTCATACCTGATGATGATAATATGATAATTATCGAAAATACTAGCATCGACTGAACATCTAATTTACAATTTTAAACATAGGGATTGCGTGATTCCAAGAGTGGTTAGCAAGTTAATGCTTTATTAAATCTGTTAGCGAAGTGATTTCGCCTTTCATTACATTAACTTTAATTCTTTGTAGTATTACTTTTTATATATATATATATATATATATATATATATATATATATATATATATAGGTAACTATACTCGTTTCGAAAAACCCTCAAATTTTTGATTTGCCAATAATCAAATCAATCTCGAAGGAAAAAAATGTTTTTAAAAAAAAGAAAGAGCTAGAAACATGAAAGATTGTCGAAAAAATCGCACAGATGCAGGTTTGAAGCCCCCCCAAAAAAAAAAAAACGACACGAGTAAACAACTAACTAACAAAAGAGCTCAATACAACCGTAGAGCAGACCTAGCCAGATTTCCCTGACGATCCGCTTAGGTGAAACCTGGATAGGTTTGTCTGACTCACTAGGTTTATATATATATATATATATATATATATATATATATATATATATATCATCAAAAAGTATTTTACATCAAACATTATTTTTAGTGGATAACCGTTATTAGTATGGTGGTATTTACCGACTCTTTTGTGTTAGGAAGAATAATGTGTTTTAGGCTTCCAGTAGTATACCGAGTACTAATATTAACATTCGCGTAGCCATTGATACACTAACACTGAATGTGAATATAAAAAGACGAAATACGCGGGCGTAACAAACAAAACATTTAATAAGGCAAACAACTTACGTACATATATATATATATATATATATTTTTTAAGCATTTCACCCCAAGCAAGGCGGGAAGCCACTAGGATGTAAGGGGTTACAGGAAATAGCAAGATCAGATAGGAGTGATAGAAGAAAGGATGAGGGTAGTGGATAGATCAAGGCAACTGAAGATGTCGATTGACATTACACTTGAATACCTGGAGATTATAGCTCACAGGGAAACAGGAGAAGGGAAGGGAGTTCCACAGGCGAGAGGTGCGAGACATGAAGCTATTAGAGTAGAAGAGACGGCTACATTTAGGAGTTTCGACAGTGAAGGGGTGAGAGTGGGATGCCAGCCTCGTAGGGCGCTTGAACTCATGAAGTCTGGGAACCAGCGAATGCAGCTCCTCGGAGCAATTTCCATGAAAGTATTTGTAGAACAGACAGAGGGAGGCGACGGCGCGTAAGATTTACATATGTCCCAAAACAAATGATTGTCCATATTGTCCCAAAGGAACGAGGAGATTTACAGAACGAGAAAAAAGAAATAACATACCAACTTTATGGCCTTTGATCGTCCGCAGATAAGTGAATAGAAATTACTATTTTTCTTTCGCTAGGCCGTGCACATGTTGACTAGTTTCTACGTGTGTGAACACCCTGGTGGTCAGGAAGGTAAAAGGGCCGTTCCTCCAAGAACGAAAGCAAAAACTAAAAGGAAAGAAGAGTTCTACTCTCTAAAAGGGTCTAAAACTCCCATGAGCTCAAACCATGGGAAAACAACTGTGGTCTCCCTACACCGTGTTTGAAATAAATGTTCCGTTATTTTATTTTAAACAGTGTGTATTGCATCAATCGGCATATGCACTGATAAAACTTAATGAAAAAGATGATCTTAAACGGGTGAATAGAATCTTCCCGAACAGTGACGCCCATTCTGGCTAAAACATTTCGAATCAAATAGTGCATTCCCCTATCAAGGTGGACACAAGTTTGTTCACTACCGTGGAGCACATTTTCTTTGTTAAGTGGTCTTACGTAAACAAACTGGCAGAGGTAATATACAACGTTTAAAAGCAAAGAAAGGCAATTTCAAAGTCTCAAATAAATAGTTACTTTGCGAGTATGAAGTTTGGCAAGGAGGTGTAAGTTGATTTAATGGATAAATCTGTGTGTCTGTCTATCTATCTCAGCCGGTTCATATCTATCTATCTATCTATCTATCTATCTATCTATCTATCTATCTATCTATCTATCTCAGTCTTTTCATATCTATCTATCTATCTATCTATCTATCTATCTATCTATCTATCAGTTCCATATTTTCATTCATTCCTTCTGTCTCAATCTGTTCATATCTATCTATCTATCTATCTATCTATCTATCTATCTTACAGTTTTCCTTTTCTTTCATTCTATTTATTTATCGCACAATTTGACCCTTTCTTTTATCTATCTATCTATCTATCTATCTATCTATCTATCTATCTATCTTTTCCTTCATTTCTTCTGTATCTATCTATCTATCTATCTATCTATCTATGCCAGTCTGTTCATATATATCTCATTCTATTTATAATTATTTATCTCTGTCATAAATCTATTACAGTCTTTTCTATCTATCTATCTATCTATCTATCTATCTATCTATCTATCTATCTATCTATTCACCTCAGTCTGTTCATAACTGTCTATCTATCTTTCTATCAGTTTGTTTCTTTCATTGTTTATATCTATTTACATTATATATATTATTTTATTTATAGCATATAACATAAGATACATCATACCGTATTTAGAAAAAAATGACAAACTGCAAATGTTTTTTTGTGACGCGTTTCATCCGTTAGAATTTCATCGAACTGTGCTTTGATGACGTTGACACGTCTACACATGCGCACGGAACGAAAGACGCGGGTAGTTTGAAAATAAAATCCGGAATGGTCATTGGATTCTATTTAAGAGCACTCAGAATTTGCAGCCCTCAGTGTTTACATGAAGAGGAGAAATATATTGAAAATACATTCAAGAACCTTCAATACTATATTTCATTTTCAAAGACTCATAAAATATTCCAAAATAAAAGAGCTTTCATTCCTGACCAACCTAACGAATCAAAAAAAAAAATTTTTCTACCCACTAACTCTATCGCAACTACAACCGAAAATTTTGTCACAACTACGCCTAAAAAGGATCGAAAACGTAATCAATAAATAACACCAAAAACAACCAGCCAGAGCTTGAAGGAGGAATTTACTCATTCAAATGCAGGAATTGCCAAAATGAATATATTGGAGAAACAAGAGACTATATGAACATAAAAGGGACATTTTAAATAACAACACACAAAACGCATTGGTTGTTCACCGTAAGAAAACAGACCACCATTTACAACAACCTCCACCGAATTTCAAATTAATTTCTTCGTAGATTGTTTTAACATTTAGACATTTATCAAACCTTAACCTTCCAAATATGCACGTTAAAGTAACGCGAACTGACAGCGTCTAAGAATTTGAAGGAAACCTGTCGTGTAATTTATTGGGGTTGTAAATTCTTCCTTTAATGTCGTTCTTATCATTCACCCCTTAGCCATCTATATCTAGAGACGAGACGCGTTAAATTTGAGCAACATCTAGCCGACACATAGGAAACTATTAGTCGGCCTTTTCATTAAATAGAATCATTATGAGAAAGATGAAAAATCGAAATTTTCCAGCACGTTTTTATCATTTCACAGCGAGACGACAAATAAAAAAAAAATGGAGTGTTTTTTTTTTTCAGTGGAATTTTTTTCCACATGTGTTATATTACTGAAGGAATCGAGTACTTTTAAGCTTTTTAGATGGGATCCTAGTATTATTAATTTTTAAAACTGATCCACAGATATCTCGATGTTTTTATTTTAACAGAGCATATATATTTTTACAGCAAAAAAAAAAACAAAAAAAAAAAAAACAAAAAACAAAACAAAACAAAACAAAAAAACAACAAATAAACAAAACAAACCAAAAAAAGCAAAAGAAAAAAACTACCTCAATATCGAGAAAGTCTATTTCAAGCCATTCTGTACGTGGCTGTCATCAGCCCCTAAGTGTCTGTCTCGGAGCATTGTTTTAAGTTTATTTTCAATATCACTCCTCTTCTGGTAGACGCCTTTTTTTTTTTTAATGAGAATGGGTTTGTGTTAGCGATTGGTGGGGGCGTAAGATATCTTATCCCGGGGGAAGAGGTCTAGGTTTGGAGTTTATTTATGTCCAGAACCTTGTTGTTTGTAGTTTAATATCAGTTCCTGCTATGTGGCGTTTCTTATCCCGAGTGTGTTTTTCTGGGATTCACAGTAAATAGTTTTTGTACTACAGGTGTCCAATATTATAAATAAGCGATGGGGGATTTAAACTTAAAACCGTTAAGATTAATGTAAATTAATTGAGTTATAGATTGTGGTTAATCCCAGAGCACCCAATGGAATAAATCATGCTGTCCAACACACTTATATGCGTACATATCTTCATACGTACATATATGTACATTTACATGCCCATACATATATCCCACTATACGTACACATACACCCCCACATATGTGCACATGTATTCTTACGTAATTTGGAATCTATTTCTACGTCGACATTTCGTGATTAGTTCTCTCCGTTGATTTAATAGTTTGCATTGATCTTTATATTTTATTATCCTGATTTTTTCTTGCTGGCGCCTGTCCCTAAAAATATTGAGTAGCGGGTGTTCGTTAAACCAAGAATTTTAAAATTTATTTGAGGATTAAGACCCTTTTCCTTCAATTCCAAAACTTTTTTCAAAAGGGCTGTTTGGTGTTTTAATTTTATATTGGTGAATGAATATCTATGTATATTGATTATTTTTTTAAATTCTGCAGAAATGCTGATGTAAATATTATAGTTTGTCGTATTTTCTTTGGGGGTAATGGTTGCCTGGTATACTACACTAGTGGATATTCACTTGCCCTCTAGTGGGCAGTTTTCCTTAATTCTACAATTAAAGTGGGCGTTTCCATGTTAGATTTAGTTTTTTTCTCATGGAACTTACTTAAAATGTAATTGTTATGGGAATTAATAATTTGGTACATATTATCAGTACAGGAGTAGATCATTTTGACTGATTTCCTGTTTATCTTATTTAGAGTGTTTTTTGTTGAAGTGTTTAGTAATTAAGTTTATGAAGTACTGTCCGATGTTGATACTTGACAGTTCGCAGGAGGGGGATTGAACCAAGTGATTTTTCATTTCGTATTTTTACACCTCCATTCCACTTTTCGTGTATCGGTATTACTAATGGTGGTCACGTAATACAATTTACTTTTGAAACAACATTTTTGGCCGGCCTTTTCATATAGTTCTTTAGTCTTGGAAGACTGGCCGTTAATTACTATCTTCAGGGATCTACCTGTTAGAACTGATTTTATAATAGAGAAAATCCTTCCAGGGATTTCATGGGTCGAGAGCTTGTGCAGCAAACCATTTCTGCTACCTCGTATGTCAGTCCCTCCCTGGCCTCTTTCACTTTAGCGTTCCTTTCGCTTCTGTTATCTTTTAATGTAGCCAAGGGTCATAACAAATATGTATCCATTATTTGACATTAAACGTAGGCAACGCAACTTGGTAAAATAAGTCTCATGAAAGATAACCGGCAGATCTAATTCAAAAGCCTCGTCTCTCATGTTAAAAATAGAGTCATTGGTAATCAGGCTCGTGGGCCGGTCAAAATGCCTTCGCGGGCCGTATCCGGTCCGCGGGCCGTAGGTTGCCGACCCTTGGTGTAAGAGATGGTAAATTTGGGATCTACTTTTTTTTTGAGGTTAGGATTGCTAGTTTTGTTCGTTTTCAATTTGATTGCTTTCATGTTTGTTTCGGTTAGTTTGGGGGGGTGGTGACTAGTGGCCAGTAAAACAGACACCCATTGGAGATGCACGCATAAATAACCTGGGATGACTCGCCTGGATACTGCCGTAACAATACTCATCATCATGGCATCGAGAGGCCCCACCGGCGGTCTACTGCACGGTCCAGTATCCATTCACAAAATGGCAGTACAGTAAACCCTATATTATACACCTGCTGATAGGATAGACTCCGAAGTTACTTAAAGTTTCGAATCCCCTCCCCACACACACACACAAAAGTTTACCTCCGGCACCCTTTACGAGCAGACAAATAAACCAGGTGAGATTCAGGCGTGATGCTCCGAATGTATGTGTCTCGCCCTCCTAGAGGTCAGGGCAACAGAACTCCTCGTTGGGTCAGAAACATCGTACCGGTCAGTGACCTAGGGTACCACACACACACATCTTGCGGCCTCAGCCGAGATTGAACTCACTAATACTTTGATTGGTGTAGTTCATAATCTTGTCAAATAGCTGAATTCTTGATGCTTCGCTAGGGCTATCAAGGGTGTTTTTTATCGTGACACCATCACTAAATGGATTGCCAACCAAGGCTCAGAGAGACTCCATTCACCCTCCTCTAAGAGCAGGTTTGAATTCAGAGTTTTCCTTCTCCTAGACCAGTTGCCATCCAAGGCTATAGAACCCAGTCTGTCCTGCTATTTACCCATAGCTGGAGGGAGAAGAAAGAGGATTCACACCTTTCCCAAGGGTGTTAGCACGTAAGTGAATGTAATGGATTCGACTGGAATTCGAACTCGGCTCTCCGCTTCCTCAATCCAAGCCGCTATCCATTTCTCCACCGTGCCTAATAGGGTACCAAGGCAGACACGCTCATATAGCTTTGTAATGACCGTTTGTAGGAGAGACTTTGTAAATCACAGATACAACAATAGTAACGCCTTTGAACAAATACTCGGTCAGACGCCGCTAATTCCCATACATATCTATTTTACGTTTACCCGTCGCCTGATCTAATTATTTCAAGATGAGGTCGACTGTGCTTGCTCTCTGGCGATCTGTGTTCAAACCCAAGTGTCAGCAGCGACAATTTATTCCAATATGACATATACATGAGGACTAAAAGACTCATTGAAAAAAGATGAGTGACGAAGGTTGCCCGGCGGTGTATGTACAACCCCTAACCCGATTAGGGTTAGTATCAGGGGCATGGATGTTAGGCTGAGGACATACGGAGGGAACTTAATTATTCTATTTGAGAGAGAGAGAGAGAGAGAGAGAGAGAGAGAGAGAGAGAGGGAGAGGAGAGAGAGAGAGAGAATTAGAATTAAAATATAATTACTCCTGTCATAGCACAAAGCGGAAAATTGACATTTGTTCTGAGAATTCATTAGAATCGGCTTAAAAGGGGGGGAGAGAAAAGATTAGGGGTGGACGTGATAGTTATAGAGTTTTAATTTAGTATAAATCCAAAGATCCTCCACCTCCTTGGAAAGCGTAGAATATTTGCACACAAGCCGGTTTACGGCACCAAAAAAAAAAAAAAAAAATTCCATTAAATATTATTTTATCAACAATTAACATTACATTAATGTGAAAGTAAACAGTACAGACGCCCCTAAAATTTTACTTATATATATATATATATATATATAGATAGATAGATAGATAGATAGATAGAAATGAGCTAAATAAAGAGATATGATCGATCATATGTGTGAGTACGTACACATACAGGTGAGTCAATAAATATGTATTTAATCAGACATTTTGGCGTAGACAAAACAGTGCTCAGTGTAATCAAACGGAACTATAAAGTATATAAAGTATATATTAATAATTGCACATATACCTAAACGCAGGTATATGTGTAATTATTATATATATATATATATATATATATATATAGAGAGAGAGAGAGAGATAGATAGAGAGATAATATACCCAAGTATAAGATTGGTGTATACGGAATAAATTTCAATAACCAAAAAATACTATTCTTAAAAGAGTGCTCAATACAGACTAGAGCAAATATAATCATTTATTCGAAAATTATAGCATAAATATGTATTAAAATCATTGCAAAAATAGCCATTTTGTTTCAACACTTCTGGTATCGTATCAAGTGATGGTGTTTAATGTAGAATGAATTCAACGGCATCATTTGATAAGACACCAGAAGTGTTGAAACAAAATGGCTATTTTTGTAGTGATTTTATAACATATTTATGTTATAAATTCGAATATATATATATATATATATATATATATATAGTTGGTTTGATTGATGTGAGTTTGTGACCCTGGGTTTCACGCTTTTGCGATCGTCAGACAAACTCTGAGGATCGCAAAAATCGTGAAACCCAGGGTCACAACCTAACATCAATCCAACCAAATATGTTAACTCTATCTCTGATATTGAGCGCTTTCTAATAAGTACCGCGCATATAATATATAAATAATTATATATATATATATATATATATATATATATATATATATATATATATATATATATATACATACACTACATACACTTTTCACATATAAAATATATATATATATATATTATAAACAATAGGAATTAGGATTACTTCATAATATTGATGATGATAATTTCACCTTATTAAAATTAAATTACAAGGATTTTCAAATCCATCAGGTTAACAAGAAAAATCAAATTAAACTGGCTTCCTGGGTTTTAAAATTAGCCTTAAGCCAGTTTAATTTAATTTTTTCTTGTTAACCTGTTGGATTTGAAATTCCTTGTAATTTAATTTTAATTTACAATGTGAAATTGTCCTCAATATCATGAAGTAATCCTAATTGCTATTGTTTACTATTTATATGCTTTGTTTGAATAAAACATTGAGCTCTCACTGAATCAGTTTTAATATTTTATTTTATATTATATTAATAGTATATATGTACGTGCGTGTGTGTGTGTGTGTGTGTGTTACAAATTTGGGCAAATTATCGCGACAGAGTTATGCATTAATCACAATTGGAAAAAACGTTCATGAAAGTATAATGTTTGGAAAAAGTATCCCATAATGCATTCTGCCCATTTTACGCTTCATCAGGTCGAAGACGAAAAAGTGAATTGTGCGTGTATGTATTTGTGTATTTATTTAAAATAATGACACCATATATTTTTAACAACTGGCGTTGCTCATGACTCGAAAAGAAAGAAAATGAGTGACTTATTTAAAAAAAAAAAAAAAGTTAACATTTTATGTTCTTTGTTTTAAGTGTCCGATTTTAAAGATAAAAAATCCGTCAGAATCGATAGAAAATAAATGAAAATCTTTTCCACAGGGCCCCAGACACAACATGGAGGCCTACATGAAGTGCCTTGAGGAGGTAGTGCTGTCATGGCTCAATAGGGTGGTTGCTGGAAGACCCTATGTTTGGCAACATGAATTTGCAACAATTCACACAAGCAGAAGAACCCCAGTCATAGCTGTCAGATAATTTCTGCGCACACATCACCCATTACATCTGGCCACCTAACTCCTAAGACTGGAACCTCCTTGATTATTATGTGTGCGTCGCAGTTGATCGAGTGATCAACAAAACTCCTTTTAACATCAAAGATGAATTGAAGGTAAGGATTACGGTAGCATTCACCAACAAGGAGACCGTCCAGAGGAGTTTTAGGAGATTCTGAAGTCATCTGGAGGCGATTGAAGTCAGTTGAAGCCAATTGAAGAAATTTACTCTTTAGTATATCAAGATATTTTTGTGTAATTTTGGTAGATATATTTTAAAATGAGATATTAGTGGCTAGATTTTCCTTATGTCAGTATCATTGTATCAGTTATTAGCTACAATTTGGTAAGGGGTAGGGATGTATTTTTCAATGAAAACTGACATGAAAACTGACAAATTAGACATCCCTTGTCCAATTCAAGTAGAATATTCTGTAACCATGGAAACGTGATTTTAGCTGTGTCTTTAAAACACAGTAATTTTTAAAAGTTACTCCAAAATTAGCTTGAGGATGAAATGGAACTAATGCTTTTAATTTAATTGCAAAATTAAATTCGGGGCTTTTAGCTTCTATTTTTGAAACATGGTTAGAACTGTGTAGCGGAAAAAAAACATATTTTAAATCAATTAATTTATAATATTAATGCTCTGTAAATTTACATTGAGCACTATTTTGTAAAAATAAAAATATCTATAAGAACACCGGATTTTATATCTTACTGGTCTTTCTTTATATTATATATATATATATATATATATATATATATATATATAGTTTAGGAATTCGTTTTTCATTTATTAATCCGACATATTTTAATTTATTGCTTAAACTTTATTTTAATCCATATTTGAGTAGATGCTTTGTTTTTATTTATTTATTAAAACGTATATTTATTTATTTCCATCTACCGGTCTGAATATTCAAGTAATCTTATTAGGAAAATATGCGAAGAGCAATACATTAACACACACACACACACACACATATATATATTTATATATTACGATAAACGTGCAATCAATTTACAAATTCATGAATTATTCGCACAAAAACAAATGCAAAGGTTAATGATTTAATTGGCGAGAAATCCATCGTCGCAAACAATTCAAATAATATACAAAAACCTCCGAATCCGTTATGAATGAAATGATCCTTGTTTCTATAATTTTCTGCCGTATTAGTTCTTATTTTTACTACAAGCTTTCGTCTGTTCCTACAGACATCTTCAGGTATAGAATAGATGTTGTTCTTGTTTTTTCTCTTAGTAATAAGCGGACAACGAAAATATATTTATTGTTGTATCCGAAAATGCTATTGGAAATGAGTTATTGTTTTTGGAGCGCGCAGTAGCAACGCTGATTTTGATTTTAAATTTTTAAAAGTTGTGCGTTCATATACAAATATGGTAATGAACGAATTTTTTACTGGTAAATTTTCTGTCAAAGTGGCATGAACTATATTGTTCAATAAATACAGTAATGTCGCACTTATTATCCAAAAGTCGCACTTAGATCAGTTATTTAAATTACGATAAACATGCAATCAATTTACAAATTCATGAATTATTCACACAAAAACAAATGCAAAGGTTAATGATTTAATTGGCGAGAAATCCATCGTCGCAAACAATTCAAATAATATACAAAAACCTCCGAATCCGTTATGAATGAAATGATCCTTGTTTCTATAAATTTCTGCCGTATTAGTTCTTATTTTTACTCCAAGCTTTTTTTTTTGTATATTATTTGAATTGTTTGCGATGATGGATTTCTCGCCAATTCAATCATATATATATATATATATATATATATATATATATATATATATATATATATATATATATATATAACCATATAAATTGTACGTCTTCAATTTCATTACGGCCAGCGTTTCCTCCTCTTATTAAAAAAATGGTTTTAAACGTAGAAAAATATTATTCAAATTTAGTTTTATGATGATTCTTATTTTATTTTACATTTGTAAGTATTGTTAGGTACATATGATTGTATTTGACGTCCTCATGAGGGTCGCAATTGCTGAATGTTCGTGTCAAATTTTTATATGTTTGTGATGAATAATCATTTTACAACTGAAATCGAACTATGAAACGGCAATGCTTTTTAAAAATATTATGTAGCTGTACATAATACGCATCCCTAATTTTGCTTATTATTTTTAAGAAAAAATGCGCATTATGCATGTACGGTATACACACGCATATATATATATATATATATATATATATATATATATATTTTATCCAAGTTTAGGATTGGTGTACGGAATAACCAATAACCAATAACCAACAATTACTATTCTTAAAAGAGTGCTCAATACAGAGTAGAGTAAATATAATTATTTATTTAAAATTCTAACATAAATATGTTATTAAATCACTACAAAAATAGTTATTTGGTTTCAACACCTCTGGTGTATGGCTATTTTGCAGTGATTTTATAACATATTTATGTTAGAATTTTAAATAAAATTATATATATATATATATATATATATATATATATATATATATATATATATATATGTGTGTGTGTGTGTGTGTGTGTGTGTGTGTGTGCGTGTGTGTGTGTGTGTGTCTGTGTCAGTGTGTATGTACTATTTATATCAGATAGTATGTATATATTTGCATAGATATAAACAAAATTGCTTTTTGTTAATGGCAGTAAAGCACGAATGTCTGTAACTCGAAAGCAGCAAGAATATTATTATTGTTAATATTATTATTATTGTTGCCATTATTAATAAAAAGAAGAAGAAGATGTAGAAGAAGAGACACAGTGAAAAATTAAAAGAGAAAGAATATTTTTTAAAATGTCAGAAAACATTTTCATCATAAAGAGGACATTTTTTTAAAAAAAATAAAATGTTAATTTAAAATCACTCAATATTTATGCTTCTATAATACGTAATTGAAAGGCAAATATCGGAAATGCTTAGAGAATTCTTGTGATGCATAAAGAGATAAACATTTTATGTTCATTTATTTCAATTTTAAGAGAATTATGATTGTAAGAGACGAATTTGGAAATATTTATTACACACTTTATTCTCTAATACGAGCAAACAAAATGTTTCGTTACATTACTCGGACTGTTATACCCATCTTCATTTGCCATATTCACAACGTTCCGGCCTTCTTCAGGTGATTGGAATTTCGAACCGAACCCTTTATTTCGATCACCGGAGGTGGGGGTTAGATTGTTCTAGTTCCACGTGTCATGCCTCTTCCGGATGTCTACGTTATTTTTCCTTAACTCAACTTTCTTTTTCGTTCACCAATGCTGTGGCTTGTTATATAACACGTAGTTATTCTTTTATAATATGTTACATAATAATTATTTCATGACAGTTCACATATCTATATAATCTTGTAAAGGGTGCGATGGGTAAATTATCGCTATCTTATATTTTTAATATATAGGATTAATACAAACCAGTCGCTTCCTCTATAGCAAAATGGTATAGCACGTCAGATTTGTTTTCATAGTGTTGTAACCTAAAAAGTGTTACTGAATGAAGGATAACCAAAACGGATGTTGGAAATGAAACTGTAAATTTTATAACATTAACAAAATACAATACTCGCCAGCGGCGTGAAGTAGGTAAACCACTGCTAGTGGTGGACTACGTAGACACCATATTATCCCCACATGCAATAGTGTCCAACGTATTTATGTAGATTGGGACATACCTATTAATGTTCATAGGTATGGTATATAACAGATAGATAGAAATTATATTGAATATACTCAGATAGATAGATAGATAGATACTGTTGTAAGCTAGAAAGGGTTACTGAATGAGGAATAACGTCAACAAAATACAATACTCACCAGCGGCGTGAAGTAGCTAAACCACTGCTAGTGGTGGACTACGTAGACAGCATATTAATCCCACTAACAATAATGCCCAACATATTTATGAGGATTGGGACATAGCCATTAATGTTCATAGGCACGTTGTATAACACTTGTATAACATTTATTCTTTATTATGAAAGGGTTTAATTAAAATTCTGTTAATAAATAATTTTATTTGAAGTTCATACAAATTTCATACGTATTATATCCTTAACCAGAGCATTTATTTAGTCTTTAATATCCTTTTTCATAATTTTTTGTCCAAATTCATTCTCAAAAATTGATTTGCTCATATTGTGAAAACTCTCTTACTGTGTATTTAAAAACAAAACAGTCAAAATTGGGATATTGCTGATAACGTTGAAGAAAATAAGCCACCATTTTGGAAGATTATTCACTTTTATTTTTGTAGGTAATAATTTTAATCCATCCCCCACCAATAAAAAAAATGTCTCTGTTCAGTTTTTAGGGACGCCACGTAGACGTGTCGAAAGTGGTTCGTGAAATTTATTGCTTGTAATTTTTTTACTAAACATTTTTTCATCCCATTTGGATTAAACTAGTTATTTTTATTTATTTATTGCGAGCAATTCACCCCACGGAAAGCGGGGAGGGGCATTAGCACGCAAGGTGTTTGAGAGGAGTGAGACCAAGAGTAAAGAAACGTGTTTGAGGAGAGGATACGGAGAAGGATGGGGAACAAGATCAAGGTATCAGAAGATGTCGATTGACATTATACTTGAATATTTGAAGATTATAGTTATCAGGGAAGCAAGCAAGAGGAAGGGAGTTCCACAGACGGGAAGTGCGAGAGAAGAAGCTGTTTGAGTAGAAGAGACGGCTACATCTAACCGTTTCAACAGAGAAATGCTGGGACCGAAATGCCAACCAAGTAGCTCGCTTAAATTCATGCAGTCTGAGAACCAGTGTCAGGGATAACGAGATCAAGATATGTCAATTTAACATTGGAGACAGGCAACATTGTTAAACATTCCAAATCATGTCGTGGAAATCATTTGTCCTACATTTGTTATACTAAGTGATTCGACGACATCAATTAAATGTAATTTATAATTAAACATATGAATTAACTTGAGCTGCCCTAAAATCAAACAGAGGCAAAAAGGACATTTTTACTGTTCCTCGTTTGCACAAGGCTTTAAACTTCAGAGACGATTTCAGAATCACCCTAAGCAAGTCAGTAATGCCACTAAATCCCAAAGGGTTACATGTAGTGTTAGAATCAAGAACAGAAACATTAATGATGAGCAGAAAGGGAAGAGATTAATCAGCTGGACAGTAGATAGTGATTGACATTGCATTTAAACTTTTGAAGATTAATGTTGCCTGGAAAGCTTGGGGCCGAAAGAGAGTTCCACAAGTGCGTCAGAAGGAAATATTAGCATAGAACTTACGGCTACATCTAGCCAGCTCAACTGTAAAGTGATGAGATCTCGACGCTTCATCAACAGACTAATGGGGGGAGGGATGGTCTGGTAAAGCCTATTGTCCGTAGATGGAAGAATTTCTCTACTCAGAGATTTGTATGCTTCTTTTTACATTTTCTTTTTGCTTCGATGCCATGATGAGGGCATGACAATTAATATATTAATCAAAATAAAAAAAATAATAGATTTCTCACAGCTACTTTCTTATGCACAAGTGTGTGTGTATATATATATATATATATATATATATATATAAATCGGAATCACCCCAAGCAAGTCAGTAATGCCACTAAATCACAAGGGGTTACAGGTTGTGAAAGAATTAAGAACAGAAACGTTAATGATGTGCAGAAAGAGAGGAGAGTTATCAGATGGACAGTAGATAGTGATTGACATTGCATTTAAATTTTTGAAGATTAAAATTGGCTGGAAAGCATAGAGCTCGAAGTGATTTCCACAAGTGCGTGAGAAGAAACTCTTAGCATAGAACTTACGGCTACATCTAGTCAGCTCAACTGTAAAGTGATGAGATCTCGACGCTTCATCAACCGACTAATAGGGGGAGGGATGGTCTGTTAAAGCCTATTCTCCGTAGATGGAAGAATTTCTCTACTCAGAGCTTTGTATGCTTCTTTTTACATTTTCTTTCTGCTTCGACGCCATGATCAGGGCAGCACAATTAATATATTAATCAAAATAAAAAAAATAATAGATTTCTCACAACTACTTTCTTATGCACAAGTGTATATATATATATATATATATATATATATATGTATATATATATATATATATATATATATATATATATATATATATATATATATATATATATATATATATAAATCGGAATCACCCCAAGCAAGACAGCAATGCCACTAAAACACAAGGGGTTACAGGTTGTGAAAGAATTAAGAACAGAGGCATTAATGATGTGCAGAAAGAGAAGAGAATTATCAGGTGGGCAGTAGATAGTGATTGACATTGTATTTAGTAATGGGTGCACCTGGCACAACACACAGAAACTTGAAAGAGCGCTCAGGGAGAATTGGAATTGAAACCAAGATTGTTGGTTTTCAGAAAGCTGCCATCATTTACTTTACGAGGATTAACTGAAAAGCCTTTAGAGTTGTGAGGAGTCTTGTTGACACCATGCCTCAAGAAAAGACTTTCAATTGACAACGTAAATGTGCGAAACATAATCATTTTCTGGAAAAAGGGCCTGAGGCGGATACTTCGGAAAGCCTGTCGTTGAAAAAAAGAAATGACCGGAGTAGTGACTTGAATATAAACTTCTTGCCAGTAACCACTATCATATGCTGTGAATAATAATAATGATGATGATGATAATAATAATAATAATAATAATAATAATGATAATTAGTTTCTATCGTTCCCTATAGGTGATTGGACACCTTCTAACGTCTCACCCAGGGGGCGTGCTAATAGTAGGAAAATCAGTGGCAATTTAGACTCACAAGCTGTCCCCAGCTGCATGTATACACACTTTTACGTTAGTATGATCTGGTATGAATTCAGAGTTTTCTTCTTCTAGACTGGCTGCCACCCAAGGCTATAGGACCCACACTGTCCTGCTATTTTACTGGGAGAGAAGAGATGGGTTCATACCTTTATGTTTATACAGACTTTCTCGATGCGTGACAGCGTCAATGGAAGAGAATAAACTGAATCCAGTACATTGGCTTTGTATTACTGTATTACTTGTTGTTCTGATTTTCATTACTTTTTGGTAGGAGTGACAAAACTTTCGGACAATCCTGTATTTAACAATATTTTCAGGTTCTTTGTAGTTATAACATTATAGAATTTCGTTCTGGAGGCATTTCTGGAGAACCCGAAGGATTGTTTACAAGACATATTTGTTGAGTCTTTACGGCATTAGGTAAGTGTGACGTCGTCCCCTGGTCGCAGCGTCAACTGTGACGTTCTATCCTGGTCTACCACGGCACCAACTGTGACGTCCCTAAACAGCACCAATTGCGACGTCCTCGCCGCGGCGCCAGCTGTTCGCTCCTCGCTGCTCCGTTCGGGTTTCGCTGCTCCAAACGTGATGTCCGCTTGTCGCGTCAGTCGTGTTGTCTCGTCCTGTGACGACCAACTGGCTTGGTATCGGTCGCGGCACTCAAATGTGACGTTCTAACCTTTTGGTGATTCGGGTTGAAATCTGGTTAGATTTGATATCAGCCTCGTCGTTCCCAACTCACTTCCAACGCCTGGTTACCAAGGTAACTGCATAGATCTCCAGTCTGCCTTTAGTTGCCTGTTTTTCGTCACTTATCGAAATAACATTTTCATTTGAATTTTTCTTTGGCCAGTCGACCAGCAGTTTGTTTACGTACTCCTAGATAACACAGCCGTTATCAAAACACACCCGATTCCCTTATCTATTCAGAATTTCCCTGTCATTGTAATGACATTCTTTCGCCATTTGTTACTTATCAAAATAACATTTTCATTGTCTCTTAGCCGTGTGTGTGTTCTGCTTATCATCCACGATTCGGTCCTTAGCCTCTCTTTCTGCCTTCTTTTCTTTCTTTTCTTTTTCTGCCTCGTTAAATGGTGCCACATAAGTAAATGCAATGAACACGTCTGGAATTCGAACTCGGCTCTCCGATTCCGCAATCCGAGACGCTAACCATTATTCCACCGTGCCTCCAATACTACTACTACTACTACTACTACTACTACTACTACTACTACAACAAAAATAGAGCGGAAAGTGCCAAAATTTGGTACAAATATCACGCAGACCTGGTTACAGACATAGAACCTGTAACAATTGTATGGAACTTTACCATACGCACAGGCAGAACAGTCAAAGTTAATCGGCCAGACATGGTGATCAAAGACCACAAGAACAGAATGCGCTTTCTTATTGACATGTCAGTTCTTGCAGACTGCAATGGAATCTTTGAAGATCTTCAAATAAATATCAAAAGTGGAAATCTGAAAAAAAATATGCCATATGAAGACATCAATAATTTCATTTGTGTTTGGGGCCATGGGCTTGACTGAAAAAGGTTCTGATAGACGCATTGAAGAGATCTCTGGCAGCCCATGTCTTAAGGAAATACAAAAAATATTCATACAAGCACAGCTCACGTCCTATGAAGGCCTTTATCTATGCAAAATCTGTATGCATTTTTAGTTTGGTTTCTATTAACACAAATGTGCAATGGAAAATCTTATGATAGCATTTCTGACCTTAAGCCTCATTAAGACCCAAGAAGATATGAGTATATAACAGAATTGATTGATTCATTTTCTACGGCTTATCAACCCTTTGCAGGTTATTTAAAGCCCGAAAATTATTTTAGATTGTAAGAATTCTTTTTTGTAGATAATAATTTAGTGATTCAAGGCTTACTAATTAACCCATAGCTTAAGGAGAGAGAAGAGGTGGTTTCATGCCTTTCCCGAGGGGTATTTGCGCGTAAGTCAATATAACGAACCCAACGGGAATTTGAACCCGTCTCTCCGATTATCAGTTCCGAATATTATACATTACACCACCCGCACATTCAAGTTTACAGCACCTGGTATTCTCAAGCGTTCACCCATCTAAGTACTGACCAGACTCAACGTTGCTTAACTTCGGGGATCGTACGGGAACCGGTGTTTCAACGTGATATACCTGTAAACCTCTATACAACAGAAATCAAAGAAAATAATAATAATAATAATAATAATAATAATAATAATAATAATAATAATACTTTCCTTAACTAGACCACAATTGACATTAAGCGAATGGATGCCAAAACGAAAAAGCTTCTCACTTGCCATCATATGTGTAATTTTAAGGCTGATGTTGATCTCCTGTTTGTGTCCAGATCCGAAGGAGGCAGAGGATTAGTTCAACTAGAATTGTCTTACAAAACCACAGCAATCAATCTTCAAAGATACCTTGAAACTAGAGAAGACTGGATGGTGATCTGTGTCAAAGAACACGGAAGTAATAAGAAACTTTATCCAGTAATAATGGAAGCCAAAAAATTCAAAATGGAATTTCCAGTTGGTAAAGAAATACAAGTAAACCATAATACACCGACTGCAGCGACAAAGAACCTGAAAAAGAAAATAAAAGCAAACACAATGGACAAAATGCAGAAACGATGGAAAGATAAGTCTCTTTATGGCCAATATTCTGCCCGTACCAAACAAGTTGTTGGAGATAAACCCCGCATCACATGTTACGAAGTGCAGGGTAAAAGCTGACACAGAAAATTTTATTCTTGCAAGAAATTACTCAGCACACAGATTGAAAAATTGTGTTATGCCGAAATGCAAATTCTGTGATAAATATCCAGAAACAATTGACCGTCTTGTATCAGGTTTCACGGTGTTAGCACCCACTGAATATAAATGGCGACATGACAGAGTGGGCCAATATCTGCATTGGAAAAGCTGCAACTTTTAAAGAAATACGCATGAACACCACTCAGACCCGGTTACGGACATAGGTTCTGTAACAATGTTATGGGACCTTACAATACACACAGGCATCAAAGCTAATCGCTCAAAGATCGTGATCAAAGACCAATAAACAAAATGGACTTTCTTATTGACATAGCAGTTCCAGCAGGTCTAATGTATCTTTGAAGATCTTCAGAAAACTACCAAAATACAAGGATCGTTAACTTGAAATCTCAGAGATATGGCATAATAATTCCAGTTGTAGTTGGAGCCCTTGGATTGATTGGAAAAGCTTTCGATAGAGTCATTGATGGGATTCCTGGAAGCCTATGCCTTAAAGAAATAAAAAAAGGAAAAATAATTACTCGGAAGTAGAGCTCACGTAGGGTTTTATCTATATAAAACATGGGTGATCAGAGATTGTCTATTTTATTTTTTACAAATATGTTTAGTGAATGTCATGATGACACATCTGACTTTAGATCTCTGGTTAGGACCCGGAAAGCAATGTGTATACGAGAGAAATCAAAGGAAATAATAATAATAATAATAATAATAATAATAATGCCTTCTTATTGACATGACATTCCCTGCAGTCTGGGATGTATCTTTTGAGGATCTACAAAAAACTATCAAAAGACAAGGACCATGAAATTGAAATCTGAAAAATGTGGCAAGTGAGGACATCAATAATTCAAGTTGTGGTTGGATCCATTGGTTTGATTGGAAAAAGTTCCGATAGATTCAATGAAGTGATCCCTGATTGTCCATGCCTTAAAGAAATACAAAAGATTGTGCTCGCAAGTATAGACCACAGCTTACGATGGGCTTTATATATGTAAAACGGGTGTGCTCTGAGGTTAAAAAATATTCAGTCATTTTACCATTTTTGACCTTAGGTCTCTGGTTAGGACCCGGAAGGAAATGAGTATACAACAGAAACCAAAGGAAATAATAATAATAATAATAATAATAATAATGATGTCATGATGGCGTTTTTTACCTAAGGTCTCTGGTTGGCACCCAAAAGGAAAACAAGCTATTTCAGTTTGATATACTCCTTTCATTTGTATTACGTTTCAGATGGAAGACTTCGTAAATGATTGTATGAAACAAGCAATCAGAAGAAATAATAATAATAATAATAATAATAATAATATGTGGCACATGAGGATATCAATAATTCCAGTTGTAGTTGGAGCCCTCGGATTGATTGGAAAAGGTTCCGATAAACTTATTGAAGGGATTCTTGGTAGCCCATGCCGTAAAGAAATATAAAAATTCGACTCAAAAGTACAACTCACATATTACGAAGGGTTTTATGTATTTTGACAAAAATGATCAGTGAAAAATGTCATGATGCCATTTCTGACCTTAGGTCTCTGGTTGGGACCCGGAAGGAAATGTGTATACAACAGAAACCAAAGGAAATAATAATAATAATAATAATAATAATAACTATTTTTAACTCGTGAAAATTTCATGGATTTCCTATTTTAATATTATGAGGAATCTTAATTCTCAAGAATAATGATTGAATAAGCTCATGGCGAGTTGTACGACCGTAGAACTTCCCCTATCGCATCGTTTAGTATTAGAGCTTAAAAACTTTAACAAAATATTGCAATAACAATCATAAATATGAATGCTGCTCATTATTTTAAGAAGTAAGGGGGTACAAATGAAAAGATTTGAAATTGAAAACTTTTTCCATTTTACTGAAACACTTTGTTATATACCGTACCTATGAACAATAATGGGTACGTTGGACAATATTGTAAGCGGGGGTGATATGATGTCTACGCCGGCAGCGTGCACTGTCAGCGTGGGAAGCTCTTGCCGTGTCGAATTCTCTGCCTTTGGGCAGAGAAAAACCCGGACGTGACTATGCCGAAGGGCAGAGTCTCGTTCGAGTTCCTCTCTGCCCGAAGTAGACAGTAACTCGATCCCGTGTATGCGAAGGGCTCGGATTTTCCCATATTAACTTTGGCCTTGTGCTTCATCCTACTTTGTGGAGAGGCAGATAAATATCGTAATATGCTGTCTAAGTAGTCCATCACTAACAGTTGTTTACCTACTTCACGCCGCTGGCGAGTATTGTATTTTGTTGATGTTATAAAGATTACCATTTCATTTCCAACCTCCGTTTTGGTTATTCCTCATTCAGTAACCCTTTCTAGGTTACAACACACTTCTTTCTTTCCTTCTTTCTTCCTTTTTTTCATTTTTTTCACTGAAATCATGTAGTTTCTTTTCCACTCTTTCCATGCGATCAAAACGGAATAGCCCATTATATATGAGGTATTGGCAGGACGTAAAGGCCGTGTGAACTAACGAACGAAGGAACATGCACAATTATAATTTATTTTGGTAAATATAATTCTTTCAATTTTCGAAGCAGAGATAATTTTCTTTGGAGACGCCATCCATCATAAGTTCGATTGATCGAATCCAGTGTTCAATTTGTTATGGGCGTGTTGCTCTTCGCAAATGCAGGCCAATTGGCATGAAAGCAATGATTGGATATTTAGTCGAATATGAAAGATTAATTACTGTGAGGTTTTACATTTCCAATGCGAATAACCTCGCCCAATATTGATTGTTTTTATATGAAACGATAACGATTCTTTGATTGTATTTATTTTCTTTTTTTTACATCTCTCTTTGATTTCTTAATTGATCTGGCGACCCACCTAACTTTTAAAGAATCAACACATCTGCATTTATTTGTGATCAGATCGCAAAACGCTGGGCCATGTTTTGGTACGAATGTGTTTCTTATTTAAGTCCTGTAACCAATGTTGTTCATGATGACGGTCGTCTTCGAGTATAGAATCCAGAGGTTAGCAGTGAATATTTCGAAGACGGTAGGAAAGCGTTGTTCAGGTTAGCAGTGGATATTTTGGTAAAAGTAGCAGAGTATAGTTCGTCCTTCTGTTTCTCTTCGCCTAACAAGCTGGATTGGACATTCGGGTAGAATGAAAAAAAAATGGCCGCCTTTATACACGGCGGATTGAATATTCTACGTCTTCTGATTGGTTAACCTTCTATTGGTGGACTATAAAGTGAGTCAAGTCATTTGGATTGGCTCACTAGTTACATATTATACAAAAAAAAAAAAAAAAAACTGCAACAACCAAGGTTACTTTGCGTTTCTTATGAGTTCATTTTGAATTGGAGCCGTCCTCTGGTTTGGATAGGCCCTTTTTTGTGTACCTAGTTAATGTGAGTAAGTGTCGTTCCTGACCTGTTTCCGGCTTCTACTTTGGTTAGGATTCAAATCGAGATTCCCAACCTCCCTAGTTTGTTTTTGGCCCCTTTTTTCATCATCGACTGCGTAAGCTTTCTTCTTTCCCCGGTGGCCATATTTATTTTATCCTTTCCATCTCTGCTAATTAAGAGACACTCTTGATTTTTGTCTAAAGACAGAATACAGCGGCTTCTCTGAATTCTTTTGAGGGTTTGATTAAGATCAGTTATGCTTTGATTTTGTGTATTTCTTTTGATATTTTAGTTTGTTTTGGGGTTCATTCCCTCCCCCTCTTTATTATCTATCATCGACAGATTTTTATATATAGAATTTCATAATCGTTAATTTTTATGTCATGGGGATGTGTTTTTCTAAGTCCCCCTGTTGAGAGTATGCGGTATTCTGGTATATAGAGGATTGAGTGATGATGGATAAGTTCTTTCGGGAAGGGGGGTGCAAATTGTAATGAGTGAATGGGTCGTGAATCTGATTAGTTATGTATAAGATAGTAAGTGATAACTAGCCTCAGCCTATTCCCACATTTTCAGCCTTGCGCCACAATTGTATTTTATATACAATAAATCTTGACAACGTAATATATATATATATATATATATATATATATATATATATATCGACTGGGTCAGCTTTTTTTTATTTCCCCATGGCCGTATTTATTTTATCCTTCCCACTCCCTTAGCGAGAGAGCCTCTTGATTTTGTTTAAAGGCAGAATACAGCGGCTTCTCTTATTTTTTTTTTTTTGTTGGGGGGAGTTGACGGGTCCAACTAGCATCAGTTATCCTTTTATTTTGTGTATTTGTTTTGATATTTTAGTTTGTTTTGGTGGTTTATTCCCTCCCCGCCTCAATACGTATCATCGACATGTTTTTATATATAGAATTTTATAATCGTTAATTTTTATGTCATGGGGATGTTTTTTTGTAAGTCCCCTGTGAATACGCAGTATTGTGGTATATAGAGGATTGAGTGATGATGGATAAGTTCTTTTGGTGGACGTGAAAATTGTAATGAATGAATGGGTTGTGAATCTGATTAGCTAGGTATAAGATAGCAAGTGATAACCAGCCTATCCCCGCCCCCATTTTCAGCCTTGTGCCGCAATTATATTTTATATACAATAAATCTAGACAAATGTTGTTATTGTGGCCTGAAAAGTAAAGATCTGAAATTTTGGTCAACCCTTGTGTTGGCTGCTTGTCAGATAGTGAGGGTGTTGCGTATTTGTGTGTGATAGAGAAGAGTGGGCTTGATTTATTTGTTGCATAAATCATGTTTGCTTAGAGGTTAGATTAATGTAACAGTGTTTCATATGAAGTATTTTCCTTTTACAGAATGTAGATGTATTGGTCACAGGTGTGTGTGTATATATATATGAGAAAGAAGACTTTGGTTTCAAATCAATCTGAAGGCAGTAACAGGCTTATGTAATATAATGATTTGTGAATTCTGTTGAAAATGCACGTATTTCAGTGAATATGTTGAACATCAACCTTGTAGTAGAGTTATAACTCTGGTAAATATTTATAAACACACTAACATTTATACATACAAAATACTTGTTGAAAATGAAAAACAGCAAGACGTAGAAACAACAAAAGAAGTATTATTTATTATCTGGGGTTAGGGACACAAGAGACAGTAATATTAAGTAAATGGTATAATATTTCTTGTATGTTTTTTTTTATATAATATGTATAGTGAGTGTCTGGATAATTTAATTGGAGAAAAAAAAGAAGTCTGGAGTTTTATTTTTACTTCAAATTTTGTCTAAGAATTCCTTTAAGGGTCTGACTGGTCCAACTAACATCAGTTATGCTTTTATTTTGTGTATTTTTTTTTTGATATTCTAGTTTGATTTGAGGTTCGTTCCCTCCCCCTCCTAATTATGTATCATCAACAGATATTTATATATAGAATTTCATAAGCGTTAATTTCTATGTCATGGGGATGTGTTTTTATAAGTCCCCTATTGAGAGTATGCGGTATCGTAGCATATGGAGGATTAAATGATGATGGATAAGTTCTTTTTGGGGATGTGCAAAATTGTAATGAGTGAATGAGCCGTGAATATGCTTATCTAGGTATAAGATATTAAGCGATGACCAACCTCAGACCAATCGCCCCCCACCAACATTTACAGCCTTTTGCCACAATTGCATCTCTATCTATAAAAGGCAGGATGTGTGTGTGTGTGTGTGTGTGTGTGTGTAACGAATGCACGGCCGCAATTTTCGACGGATTTGCACCAAAATTTACATGCACATGCTCCAAGTTAGCGGGAAGGCCAAGACCGACTTTGCATTTCCCAACTCCCATCGATAGTGGAAATAATCGATTTTTTCATGCTTCTACGACAGTTTTCATGTAGTTTGAAACCATTTTCTACTGGCCAGAGTGAGAGCCTATAGCTGGCTGCCACGAATGGGCAGGAAGATTCTATTGGCCAATGTGAGAGCCACCAGCTGACCGACGCGAATGTTAACTAGCATGCTAGCATGCAAAAAAAAAATCTGCATGGCACTTTACTGCAATTGCCTCATTCGCTTGCTCAAACTGAACGTTGATTCTGATTCCGCAGAACTGGGTTGGATGTGAAAAAGTATTTGTTGTTAACATTCTTTTTTCATTCGGTTTTTCCAGTTACGAGTCCTTTTTTAAAGCTGATCGTTTTGTATTCATTTTGTTTAGTTCTTTTTTCGTAACAGATTTAATGTTTAGTATAGAGCTTAGAAAATATTCGCAGTGTGAGATAGGCAAGAAGTAAGGCATATAGCAACATCAGCACGGCAAAGGGCACTCCTTTAAAGGCAAGGAAGGGCAAAAATATTTTAAGTCAATTGATAGCGATTGCTGCATGAGTCGTACGATTTTTTAATCAAGCACGGGCAACGCCGGGCTGTGCTGCTAGTTTTATATGCAATAAATCTAGAAAATTGACATGACATGCGAAAGCGACAGATTTGGCGTAATGATGTTATTAATTTATCTCAAATGTAATATTCTGTCTCATTCATTTATTTACTCAGTTAGCGTATTTTGCGTCACATTGGTCACTACAATCGTCCATCTCACGTTTGTATTTCATAGTGACATTCAAGGCAGAATTGTGCAAGGCCTTGCCGGTTTCTTTGGCACCGGGGAGATTAAGGTTACCCCGTCCCACTTCTCAGAAGTTAAAGAGGCAAGACCTACTAGGAAGCATGATGTTTTGAATTCAGAGTTTTCCTTCTACAATGGCGATGGTCTATGGAATCCACGCGCTGCCCAGACTCCATGTCAACCCCCACCGCACTCTGACCTTACCGAAAAGGAATACAGGTCATTACTTTTGGGGAGGGTTTGACTGCAGAAGTTATCGGAAAGTTATCAGTGTTGACTGCCAAACGCTTTCAGGGTTCCACTCCTGATTTTCAGTTTGGATTTACTCCTTTTCTTCGGGGTACCAACCAGAGACTTGAGGTCAGAAATAGCATAATGGAATATTCCAGAAAGTATTATTGTAAAAAAAAAAAAAAAAAAATATATATATATATATAGACAACATAAGATCATACATATTTTACATAGATAAAGTCCTTCTTAAGTTGTGAGTACACTTTCTTATAATTCTTTAAGCCATGAGGTACCAAGGTCTATTAGTTTATTGGGACGTGTTTTTTTCTCTCAATCAAACCGAGGTTTCAAACTATAACTGGCATTATTGTTGTCCTCATGAACCACGTTTTTTGGATTTTCACTCCAAGATCCTTGTATTTCGATAGTGTTTTTGAAGACCTTCAAAGATGCAATACAGTCTGCAGGAAATACCATGTCAATAAGAAATACCATGTCAGTAAGAAAGCACTGTCTTTTTTTGTGGTCTTTGATGTCTATAACTCCCTGTGTCTGCAATCGGGTATTGGTGGTGATCATAACAGTTTCTTTCAGTTTCCATTCCGTAGAAGTTGCAGATTTTCCAGTGCAGCTATTGGCCAACTCTGTCGGGCTGGGTTTTATATTCAGTGGGTGCCAATACCGTGCAACATGATCAATTGTTTCTGGATATTTATCACAGAATCTGCATTTGGGTTCAACACAATTTTTTAGTACGTGTTCTTGGCAATTTCCAGTTAGCAAGCATTGATCCCGGGAAGCAAGAATAAAAGCTTCGATTTCAGCTTTTGATCCAGCGTAATGTAACCACTTGTTATTATTATTATTATTATTATTATTATTATTATTATTTCCTTTGATTTCTGGTGTGAACACATTTCTTTCCGGGTCTCGCCCAGAGACCTAAGGTTAGATATGGCATCATGACATTTTCCACTAAAAAAAAAAAATTACATAGATAAAGCCCTTCGTAAGGTGTGAGCTGTGCTCGTGAGAACAATTTTTTGTATTTCTTTAAGGCATGGTCTTCCTGGAATAACTTCAATTAGTCTACTGGAAATTATTATCATCATCATTATTATTATTATTATTATTAGGCCGAGTAGTTAGAACGTTCGCTTTCTGCCTTCTGACTTTGAGAACCACGTTTGAATCTCACCAGATTTTGTAACGGTTGTGCTGGAACGGTTCTGCGATCTTTACGATGAGTGATAAATTCGAGCAACTTACCACCTGCATCAAGCTTTTAGGTGAATCTCAGTAAATCTGCCCCCGTGACTCTTGAAATTCTTCGTCCCTTTTTCGGATAGTAGATGTTTATTCCTTGTTCTCTGTTTAGGATTGGTTTTTCGATCCCTTGTAAATTCTTCTTTTTCTCTTTCATTTCCGGTGGCCACTTGCGTATTGGTGGCATTATCACCTTGCTTAGAGTGCTGCTTCTTACTCTGTAACCCTCTACCTCGGGTGGCTCTTGGGCCTTGTACAGGGTAAACATCGTTATAAAAAAAGAAGCTATATGCTATCAATTATAAGACGACAGAATGTATGGTTGTTAGTAAAAGAACCAGCTTTGAACTGCAAATGGGAGATGCCGAACGAGTACGAATATTTATATATGTAGGAAGTCTTTCAACAGAGGACAGAATATGCGAAACCTAAATATAGAGGCGTATGAATGAACAAAGTAATTAATAAAAACAAAAACAGAATGTACCTAGCAACTGGAATGTAGAGAAACGCTATTTTCATATTTTTTTAACTGAAAAATAACGTCAGAGATTGTCACGTGTGGAGAATATTGTCATTATATCTGTGTTGATGTATTCAACCATTTTCTTTTGATTTTATGAATCTGTTGTGCATATTTGTTTGTAAGAGCATTAATTTTGTTAAGAAAGGTGAAATAGGGAAAAAGCCTGGCCGTAAATTAATATTTGGATAATTTTCTATGGCGGCACTCTCCAGAATTTTCCTTCTGAGTGAGTTATTTTCTTTTTTTATGAGTGTAGCATTTTTAAAATCAAAATTATGGTTGTATTTATTTCTATGTATGACTATTGCATTAGCTAAGTTGTTTTTTGTGAGGTCTGTTTTGTGCTCATAAATGCGTTTTTTTCAATAGCTTTAATATTTCTGAGGCAGCCATTTATAAAATAAATTGCCAAAACTGCTCCTCCCAATATATTGGAGAAATAAGTAGAAGTTTGAAAAAACGCATTTCATTCTGTTTTTGTTTTTATTAGTTACTTTGTTCATTTAATTTCATTTTCGTATTTTGCTTTGATAAAGTCCACATTGGACGAAACGCGTCAGCAATTACCAGTTTTCCTATTGTCATTTTTATTCATAAATATATATGTATATAAATAAAAAAACGTGAATTATGATTTTTGCTGTGTCTTTAAAACCCAGTAATTTTAAAAGTTACTCCAAAATTCGCTTGAGGATGAAATGGAACTAATGTCTTTAATTTAATTCCAAAATTAAATTCGGAGCTTTCAGCTTCCATTTTTGAAACATGGTTAGAACTGTGTAGGGAAAAACGTATTTTAAATCAATTAATTAATTATATATATATATATATATATATATATATATATATATATATATATATGGGGAGAGAGAGAGAGAGAGAGAGGAAGAAAGTGGTGTATCTCATATCTCCACGTGACTATCCCTCCAAAATGTGCCGCACGGTAGGATTGACCCCCCCACCACCCACTTCGATAACATCAGGAAGTCTCCTTCCTGACAAACCGACCGTGGTGAGATTCGAACCCGGGTCTCATAGTCAGAATACGAACGTTCTAACCACTCGGCCTCGTGCCCCTGATATATGCATATACATATAACTCAATCAGGACTTAGTTCTAAGTGGAAGTTACTCCAGATGAGTCAAGAGTTGAATCTGATGAGAATGTTAACACTTCAAATAGACTAAAGAAAGAAGCGATAGCAGATATGCTGTTATTTAAGACACTGTCACACAGCCGCCAGTAGTCACGAGAACCAAACGATGGGGGTGTCTCATTCTATCAACAAAGACATAGCTTCTTTGAGGGCACGTTTACAATTGTTACGAGCAGACACAAACAGGTTTCTGTTGTGATCGAAATAATCACGCTGGGACAAGTAGTCATTCCCATAGGCTGTGGCAGCTTAACAGGCTGGCGTTAACCAGGGAGAGGGTTGTGGTCTCCCCTGGTGTTTCTGAGAAGGATCAAAGGCATCCATGTCGGCTTGGAACCAAGAAGAAACCTCTGTGGCAAAATTCTCAATAGAAAGGTTAAGAATATCAATCCAAAGGGCGTCTCGAATAAAATCACGAAATGAATCCCAAGCATTACGCTGGTAACAGAAAGAAGTCTTTTGAAAAGGAGGTTCCTTTCTAATAAACAACTCAAAAGAAATATCAACAGAAACTACTTAGTAGTGATGCTTGACAAGAACTAGGAGGGGAAATAAGGAACATATCTAGTAAAGAAGCATGTTGATCAGATTTATTAGGAAGACGTGGAGGCAAAGTCACTATTTGAGAGATGGAGCAACGGAAAAATTCAATGTCTGAATACTGGCTACATCAGTAATATATATATATATATATATATATATATATATATATATTAAAAAAGAAGTTTTCGGTTTGTCTCTTCTTTTTAATATACACACTTATCTCTCCTTGGAACTAGTATAACCTCTTCCGCTTATATATATATATATATATATATATATATATATATCTTCTGTTTATACGTTATTTTAATAGATACAGTTTTTTTTAAGTAAATGCTCTGATTTTTAAATGAACAGTATTAATTACATTTACCAGCCTAAATGTTTTAGAAATTTCATAGAAAATATGTTCTCGAATAGGAATCGAACCTGCATCCCATACGGAACCGTCAACTGATCTGACGTGCTATAAAACTCAGCTCTAGGGAAGCGTTTGGTTAGCAAAATCCATATTACTGTTTTTAAACAACAAGTCTTCGACGATATTTTCCGAACGATCATATCTGATCAAGAATATCTGCTGTTAGATTAAGGTTTGAAACCGTTGTATCTTAGAAATGATTAAATATATATTAATGGAATTCTCCGAAGTTTTATGACACGATTGAACTCTACTTTGAACAATAAGAATGTATTTGGCTCTAAGTTATAAAAAATATAAAAGTAGATAAAAAAATATAAAAGTGAACACTGAAGTCAACACCAAGAGGCGACAGTTTATTTCATGCGTGAACGCCATCTTCAGGCCACGAGACATACTTACTGCTTTGTAAGTCATTAGCTATTACCTGTAATAAGACAGATTGTATGGTTGTCAACAAAAGAAACAGCCCCAGGTGTGAACTGCAAACTTCAGATGCCAAAATCAGGGCCTTGAGAACTGAAGATTACGTTCGAGCATGAAACAGACTGTCGCCGCTCGGTATCGATCCCACCGTACACATTTATATATTTATCTCTTTCTCTCTCGATATATATATATATATATATATATATATATATATATATATATATATATATATATGGCGAGAGTGTGAGTGAGAGAGAAAGAAAGAAAGAAAGAAAGAAAGAGGTTATCTCAAATCTTCACGCGACTATCCCTCCCAAGAACAATTATGGATACACACAGCTTACAAATAACCAATGTCGATAAACAAAATACAAGTAGAAGACTCCAGCAAGAATTCGTGTGACATCACTAAATTTCATCTCCTGTGAAAGTCATTGCCGACAGGAATTTGGTTTGAGATAACAAATGCCTTTCTTTTCTTCTAATACGACTGTTATTTATTCTAGGTTTAAATGTATATGTTTTTGCATATATATATATATATATATATATATATATATATATATGTGTATGTATGTATGTATCTGTATGGCTGTGCATGTTTATTCAACTGAAAAAAGAGTTTAAAATACACAGAGAGCAAATAGAATTATCGTCAGACAACGTAAAGTAGACAAAGACTATTTACAAAGGATTCTGGGTAATTTTTTTTTTCCTGTTGCTACCAAAATACAAAAATATCTTTAGGATAGAGACTCGATTACTCGATACCGTTAAAGAAATTAACGTTTTACTTCCTCGTTTCCGAAACATATACATTTATGTATGTGTTTAACTTATAATGATGTGAATGCAAAGAACAAGTATATATGTGTATATATTTGTATATATGTGTCCGCGAGTACACCCACATATGTATTTATGTATATCTAAGCATTTATGTGTGTGTGCCTACGAGTGTATAGGTGTCAAAGAAAATCGAAAACACCTGGAGGAAAGTTCAGCATTTGAGAGACTTTACTGATAATCGCAACTTTGTCATTTGAGTGTTTGGTATCAGTTTTATTTGCCAGAACAATAATGACCTATTTTCTGTAATCGTTAGTGTAAATATTATTAACTGTGCTGGAAAATAAACTATATAATTAATAAAAAGATTTCAAACGAATTAATTGACAACGCCTCAAGTTGTTCATAATTATCAATTTTAAATATATTTTTATTTGTTGTCTCTTTATCAATTGAACGTCAATCAATAGTTAAAGGAACGTGAAGAATAAAGAAATAGCTTTTGTTAAATCATTTCAAGAGTTGAAGGATTTTCATTATTCATTTTTGGTTAGTCTTTTCTTCATTTTATTGTTTGATTTTTATCAAAACTTTCTTGGTTGAATTCCTTTCAACTATTAAAGTAAGTAACATGAAGTAAGAATAAAGAAATAGCTTTTGTTAAATTATTTCAATTCTGAGATGAAGGATTTTCATTATTCATTTTCGGTTAGTCTTTTCTTCATCTTATTGTTGCTTTTTATCAAAATTTTCTTGGTTGAATTCCTTTAAACTGTTAAAGTAAGTAACATGAAGTAAGAATAAAGAAATAGCTTTTGTTAAATTATTTCAATTCTGAGATGAAGGATTTTCATTATTCATTTTTGGTTAGTCTTTTCTTCATCTTATTGTGGCTTTTTATCACAACTTTCTTGGTTGAATTCCTTTCAACTATTAAAGTAAGTAACATGAAGTAAGAATAAAGAAATTGCTTTAGTTAAATTATTTCAATTCTGAGATGAAGGATTTTCATTATTCATTTTCGGTTAGTCTTTTCTCCATCTTATTGTTGCTTTTTATCAAAACTTTCTTGGTTGAATTCCTTTAAACTGTTAAAGTAAGTAACATGAAGTAAGAATAAAGAAATAGCTTTTGTTAAATTATTTCAATTCTGAGATGAAGGATTTTCATTATTCATTTTGGGTTAGTCTTTTCTTCATCTTATTCTTGCTTTTTATCAAAACTTTCTTGGTTGAATTCCTTTCAACTATTAAAGTAAAGTAACATGAAGTAAGAATAAAAGAAATAGCTTTTTTGTTAAATTATTTCAATTCTGAGATGAAGGATTTTCATTATTCATTTTGGGTTAGTCTTTTCTTCATCTTATTCTTGCTTTTTATCAATATCTTTTGTCACAAAATTAGCAAATCTAAAGTTAAATTGATCTGTTCTGAAACAAATATTACTTATAGCATAAATTTTTCTATACAAACATTTCTTGACCACAAAGTCTCGTTATTCTCAAGTCTCCGATATATTGACGGCCGAAGGTGTTGACAAGAAAAGTATGGAGAACCAGAATTGACATAAATTTACGAATTCTATGTAAAAACAGTTTGTTTTTGTTTGTTAACTACTAGGTAATTTTTAAAAATTAACAAAATATTTTAAACAATTATCTAATATTTTATTGACTTTTTTACGTTTTCCGATTGAAGATGTTTTCTGTAAATATAATAAATTTTAGAATATTATACAAATTTCTTAAATTAATAATATTTCATAAATTATTAAGTTACATCTAATTTTTTAACATTCTTACCACGTTCGAAATTTTGGTTAATTTTTTTCTTTGCGTCAGAGGTGTGAACATTTTAATTTTTTTTTGTTTCAAATTAGATTAATTTATCCTTAAGTTTGCTAATTTTTCTAAACGTTTCATAAAAATATATTGTATTTTATAAATTTTTTAAAAACGTGGATTAACTTTTGTTTACAAAAAATGGTAACATTTTTTTATCTTTTTTCTTACTGCCAAAAAATACAAAAAAACATTCTAATCAATACATAGTTTCTGTTTGAAATACACCAAAGTATTTTGATTACTGGAAATAGTAAAAATTTATTTCTTAATCATTTAGCTTTCAATTAAAGTTAAAATGAAAAAGCTTCAAGAAAGCTTTTTCATTTTTTTTTTATTAAATTCATTTTTAAAACTTAAGTATCGAGAATTAGTAGATTTACCTACCACAAAAAAAAAAAAAAATAAAATGAGAAAAGAAAACTAATTTCACATGTAAATGAAATAAAGTATAAAAAATTTAAAATGAATTAAAGGGATATCTTTTAAACGTTTCTTTATCAAAATATAATTCACAAAAAAGAATAAAGAAACTTAAAAATATTTAAAAAACTAAATAAAAACAAATTATTTTTCTTAACTGAGTAAAACTAAAAAATTTATGAGCGTAAGGGGGGCAACCATTGAAAACGTAATCTTTTAACAAACACCATACCTAAAAAAAAAGGAACATTTAGATGCACAAAAATTTATTTTTAATTATAGTAAAGATTTTTGGTGAGCTGATTTGTATTAAGCTTTTCTTCAATGTTCGCTTAGTAAATATAATCTTTATTTAATAATTTAATAACCTAATGAGGACGGAGTTTGGAAGAATTTTTAAAACATTTTTAAAACTTTATAATAAAAAAAAGAAAAATGCTTATAATTTTTGTAAAAATTAATTATTCATCCCTCCAATTTTTTTTTCAGATTATCATATCCTTAACATATATTATTTATAGAGGCAATTAAAAGCTTATCTAATTAAATGATTAGATAGTCTTATTCCAGAAATATGGTACATTAATTTAATTTAATTTCTATAATTGAATTAGAAGTTTTTAGCTTCTGTTTTTGAAACATGGTAATTCATATGTAGCGATGGAATCATATTTTTAAAAAAAAATTATATATATATATATATTAAGAAATGGACAAAGAAAATTTCTCGGACATTCAGGCCGGTAAATGTTATTTAATACTGTTTATTATAAACAGAGCATTTACTTAAATACTTGTATCTATAAAAAAGAACGTTAAACATAAAAATGTCTTTAATATATATATATATATATATATATATATATATATATTAATTTAAAAACCACGTTGGCAGAGACTGGCTACTACTATAAGTTTCATGTGCATGCACACAATCATCAAGCAGCCAATAATATTCACCGACCTCCCCACGAGGTAGAATATGACACAAGGTCGAATTTAATGTGGGGCAATCCGATCCCCTAGGCTCGCCCAAAATTCACCGTGGACCCAGCATAAACGGGATCGGGTCTGTGTATCTCCCTGGACGAGACTCTCTCATTCGCCATAGCCTTGTCCGGGTTCCTCTCTGCCCAAAGGCAGAGAGTTCAACAACAACTAACAGCTGAGCACGCTGCCAGCTCTAGCTGCCTAACTACTTATCATCAGGCAGTCAGTAATATTTTCCGACCTCCCCACGAAGTATGATGTGGCACAAGGCCGAATTTGATGTGGGGGGGATCGGAGCTCATAGATTGGGCCAAAAATTCCCCGTAGACCCCGGATAAACGGAGTCGAGTCTGTCTACCTCCCCGGACGTGACTCTGTCTTTTGGTATAGTCTCGTCCGGGTTCGTCTATGCTTCGACAACAGCTAAAGCTGATCACGCGGCCAGCACTAGCTGCCTAACTACCTGATCATCAGACAGCTAGTAGCTGTAGTGTTAAGGTGAGTACCCTATATACTACCGGGCAAGTTCATTTTGACAGACAAACCAAACTCGCCCGTAAGGAAGGGTAAATCAACCAGATCAACAAGATCTAAAATGGCTGCGAAGAAAGGTTTCCACCTATATATATATATATATATATATATATATATATATATATATATATGAAGAAATATAGTTTTAAGGTGTGCTACATTTATGAGAAAAAGTGCTCAATGTCAGAGATAGAGCGTATGTAAATATAAATATAAAAGTGAACATAGAAGTCAACACTCAGAGGCGACAGGCTGTTTCATGCTGGACGCAATCGTCAGGCCGCGAATGCTGAATATTTCCTCGGCTATTTATATATATGGGTCAGTGGTGTATTGTGAGTAATCTTTTCCGATGGTTATTTTTGCGGGAGTGGCTTTTTTGTTTATTTATTTATTAGATATATATTATTAAATAAGTAATCCAAAAAAAATCATCACTACGTTACTCAAAAATCGAAAACCAAATAGAATAAATAAAAATATACAAAATAAAAATAAGTAAATAAATAAAAAAGACAAATAAAGATTAATACAAATAAATAAATAAATGAACAAATTAACAAATTGCTCCCGCTAAAATAACCGTTAGAACTAATAAAAATAAGCATAAATAAACAAAAACGAGTACAAATAATCAATCCAAATAAATAAATTATCAACTGTCCCCCCCCTGCCAAAATAACAGAATAGACTACGGCAAGCAATCTAAACACTGAACGAATAAATAGCTATAATTAACTATTAAATAAGCGACCTAAGCAACCACCCACCACCATTTTTCACTACGTTAATAAAACATCAAAAAGCGAAAAGAATAAATGAAAATGAAAAAAGAAGTTAAATAAATTAACCCAAACAAATAAATAAATAACCAAAAAACCCACTCCCGCAAAAATAACCGCCGGAATAGATTACCCACAATGCATCATTATATATAAATAGCCGAGGAAATATGTAGCATTCGCAGCTTGACAATTGCGTCCAGCATGAAACAGCCTGTCGCCTCTGAGTGTTGACTTCAATGTTCACTTTTATATTTACATACGCTCTATCTCTGATATTGAGCACTTTTTCTCATAAATGTCGCACACCTTAAAACTATATTTCTTCATATATATATATATATATATATATATATATATATATATATAAAGAGAAAAATGTATGACAAAGTGGATAAACTTTTCTTGTGGACTACATCGGACTAAAGGATGCTGGGAATTTTAAATTTAATCTTTTTTAATCTAACTGACTGGAATTACATACAGAGCGTAAATCAACCAGGCAATATCTAAAATGGCTGCGAAAATAGAAAAAAAAGTTCCACCTCGAAAGGCTTTTAAATTGCATTTTTTTTTTTAAATTCAGCTGATTACATTTCCATTCTTTTGCTAGCAAAAGTGATGGAAAGAAAAGTATGTAAAGGAAATCGGTTCGATTAAAAAATTAAAAAGGAATTAAAATTAAAAATTTCCACCATCCCTCGTTCGTACTCATGTGTAGTCTCACCAACATACGAAATTTAGCCCGAGGATGTCCGAGAGCACGAAACGCGCCACAAGAAAATTATATATATATATATATATATATATATATATATATATATATGTATATATACTCATTTCAAAAAACCCTCGAATTTTTGATTTGCCAATAATCAATATATATATATATATATATATATATATATATATATATATATATATATATATGTGTGTGTGTGTGTGTGTGTGTGTCAGCTGGCAATATACCACATAACACCCTTGAGCGCTTAGCCTTGGAGCGGGTAGAATGGGGATTAACGTGTTTTAGTGGACTCAGCAGTTTTCAATCTGCTTGTCTGAATCATCTTCAAGAAGCGAGAGCAAGATCTAAAGGGTCAACCAATCTAACAGTGATCTCATCTCACAATCCTCACACTTGCTCCATATGTGGCCTCCTTTCTAAATCACTAGCGGGTCTTAAGTGGCACTTAAGATTATCGCACAGAATTTCATAACTGAATCAATTGAGTTGTCAGATCCTCATACGTCGAAACGGGCGGGAGAGTCCATTATTTTGTGTGTGTGTGTGTGTGTGTGTGAGAGAGAGAGAGAGAGAGAGAGAGAGAGAGAGAGAGAGAGAGTATATATATATATATATATACATTTGTCACCTCTACGGACTTTATAGCAAATGTTAAAAAACGCATTGTAAACTAAATAGTTTAAATGTCTTCTTTAAAGTTAAATTTTAATTCTATTAGAATTATGATAATTTAAAATTAATCCTTTTAGTCATTTTTAAAACAAAAACGTAAAAATAAGTACTACGACTCAGTTCGATTACCTAATTTGATGGATGCCGACAAAAGAGAATGTAAAACACTTTAAAAAAATCTCTTAAAATCCATTATCTGTCCTGGACATTCATTTCTATATAAGTAGCGAATTTATGGATTAATTAACTAGATTTTGTCAAATTACTACTTACATTTTTGCTTAAAATATAACAAAAATAAATTCTCCTACGGCAGGATAGGGCCTACATTGTCAAATAAGTAATTCCTTTTAACTTTGCCTTATACTTTTACTACTATACATTAAATGAAGAGCATACATACTACTCTCAAGAAACGTTGCTTTTTTAAGAAGAAGAAGAAGAAGAAGAAGAAGAAGAAGAAAAAACTAGAAGAAAGATTACGAATATTTAAACTATAGGAAAATTTTGAATAATCCCCAAAAGAATCTTCAATGTTATTGGTTCTTTTGCGATATTTCAACCGCCATAATGTAGCTTCCCTGTGCCTTTTCTATAAACACTTTCATGGTAATTGTTCTGATGAATTTTTCCCTATGGTACTTAGACTTTATGAATTTAAGCGCAGTACTAGTTTGGCAGCGAGGTCTCATCATTTTACAGTTGAAATGGCTAGATGTAACCGTAAGTTCTCTGCTAACAGTTTCTTCTATCCCACTTCTCAACTGTAGAACTCCCTTCCGGCTTCTTGCTTCTCAGGTCAACGTTGATATTCAAAAATTTAAATGTAATATCAATAGTTATTTATTGTCGTCTTAATCATTATTTTCTCTCTCTCTCTCTCTCTCTCTCTCCGTAATAGTTTTTTTCCCTTCATTCTCAAACATCCAATAACCTCTTGCACCTTAGTGGCTTTATTGCCTTGCTTGGGGTGAAATGATTAAAAAGATCAATATGCTATACTTTTTTTTCCATGATTTTTTTAGACAATTTTATTCAATCAAAATATTTAATTCCCCCCCTAAAAGACTTTTAATTATTTAAATAATAATATTTGTTAAAAGAAAAATAAACTAAAAACAAATAATAAAGAAGTGTTAGGGAATGCTAGCGGGTTTAGGTAGAAACATGTCTCCTGGAAATTTTATCCCTGAAACAATATTGGCGGACTCAATATGAGTCCAAGTAAAAACGAATACAACAAAATAATACGAAACAAACGACAACTAATTGACAAAAAGGAATTATATGAATATATTATGATAAAGGAAGGAAAACTAGTTTAATAGAAAAATATTTACACTATAAGCGAAAAGTGCGTTTTTGCGTGTGTGAAATTTATGTATCTGATAGTATATGTGTATATGTGAGTGTGCGAGAAATAAACGTGTGCGATAAACGCGTGTGTGAAATAGTTCAACATTCAAAAAGAAAAAGAAAAACGCGGGCGAACCGAGCATCCGCGTTCCAACTATACGCACATCTGAAAGCCTGTGTGGAAAAAGTGAAAAGAAAGACTAGGGAGAGAAATGCACGTCTTTATATAGGCTTAAGCTGTGACAATTAGACAATAAGTGGGATAAACGACAGAAGTTTACTTTCATTCTTTTCACTATTAATCACATAAAACATTTGTGACAGCTGCACACATCATGCACAATTTAATATGAAAACGCTACCCTCAGATTTAAAAAGAGAGTACCAAAAATGAGGGAAACATCCGAATTAAGGAAAAATTCAGAATTTATTCATTAACGAATAACGTTTTTATTGAAATGGTTATTCTATTAGAAAAATTTTGAGTTTATTCACAATCCCTTTAATTATTGCATGGTCCTAATCCATGATCTCATTATCTTCACACAAATCCAAACATTATTTTAATGACAACAAAACTTCGTTAAAATGACCAAATACTACCAGCATGAGATCAATCGAAATTTTCAATAATGTTTTATAGCCCGGAAATGGGGCGTTACTTATTGCATGTCAAGGGGGCATAATTCAGAATTTTATATTTGATTTCCATTTTTAATCTCTTGTAGAAGGAATAATTAATTCTCTTTTTTTAAATTGAGTTAATCCCGCTCAAGGCAATAAAGTCACTGCGACACAAGGGATTACTGGGTGCCGAGGAATTAGAAAATTGATAGGGAGCGAGAACAGAGGACGTGTAATCAGGAGAACAGTAGATAGCGATTGACATTGCATTTAACTTTTTGCAGTTGGCTGGAAAGCATGCAGTCAGAAGAGAGTACCACAAGTGAGAAAAGAAACTTAGCATATAATATAAGTGGCATATATACATACATACATCTCTCTCTCTCTCTCTTTCTATATACATATATATATATATATATATATATATGTATGTATGTATGTGTGTGTGTGTGTGTGTGTGTGTGGTAATCTGGAAAGGGTTACTGAATGAGGAATAACCAAAACGGAGGTTGGATATGAAATGGTAATCTTTATAACATCAACAAAATACAATACTCGCCAGCGGATTGAAGTAGGTAAACTCCTCTTCTTGTCCCTACCACTCCAGCTATGTGTAAATAGCAGGACAGACCGGTTTCTGTAGCCTTGGATGGCAACTGGTCTACCGCAGAAAGAAATGGCAACCTACTGCGCGGAAAAAAATCTGCCTCGTCAGTCATGTATCTAAAGATACATGATCGCCTAAGCGTGTATCACGCATGGCACATAACTGAACAAATGAATCCGACGAGTAATTTTTTCACATTGGCGTATATATTATCACACAAGTTTGTGAAAGAATAATATGAATTATTTTTTTTGTTTGTTTAGCGGCATATCAACATCCTTATGGGTCATTTAATGCCGAAATTTTTTTTTTGGAAGCATTAGTAATTTCTTTTACAAAAATGCATTGCTGGTAATTCATTTTTTCTTTTTTTGACAATTTTTTTTTTTTACTATGGAAATGTCTTTATGAAAATCTATTACATTCACTTACGTGAATGTAATAGATTCGACTGCAATTCCTAAACGGCTCTGCGATTCCATGAAAACAGTTAAGTCAGTTATGTGCCATGTGTGATACATGCTTAGGCGATCATGTATCTTTCGATACATGACTGACAAGGTAGATTTTTCCCCGCAGTAGGTTGCCATTTCTTTCTGCGGTAGACCAGTTGCCATCCAAGGCTACAGAACCCGGTCTGTCCTGCTATTTACCCATAGCTGGGAGGAGGAGAAGAAGAAGAGGATTCATACCTTTCCCAAGGCTATTAGCACGTAAGTGAATGTAATGGATTTGACTGGAATTCGAACTCGGCACTCCGATTCTTTAACACCATTAATTAAGATTATGGCATCTCTATAAGATATACCACCTTAAAGTTAAATATTCGTAATTCATAGAAGGTCAAATCGATTCTTGTTGTTATAAATTATGCTGTAGATTCTTGTATTTTGGGCAGTGGTCAGGAGAAAAATAGATTGTAGCCGCTAAAAGCCAGCGAAAAATGTTTTTCATTACAATCTGTAATGATTTCTTCTGTTAAAAAAGCATCAGTTTAAAAAGCTTTTTCTATTAAATTAAATACTGTCAAACATTATTAATGTCTGACAAATATATATCCATTATGTCTGACCATACCTGGTGTAACAACAAAATTGTCCAAATCGTGTAACAGCTTAATTATCCATCCCACAAAATGTTTAATATCTAAAAAATAACAAAAAAAAAAAAAAAAAAAAATTAAACTAATTGAGTTTCTTTTTTTACAAGTTTTCAGATAAGTCGGTTCGCCATCTTGACACCATTTGCCGTAAGAATCACTGAAAAACCCTTTGAGTTATTCAGCTAAAAAGAGAGCAGGTTAAAATTGTTTTGTGTCAGACACACTGTCTTCCCAAATGAGCAATAGTGAGAGGAAAAAGATAATTGTGAACTCAGATGTGAGTCCAAGTAATAAATGAGTAACACAAATCAATATAAAACACGTTTCAGCTGGTATTATTTTTCCGTAACAATTATTGCGGACTCATATGTGAGTCCAAGTAATAAATGAGTAACACAAATCAATATAAAACAAATGACAATGCATGCATTAACAAAAGTATTACAATGACAATAAACGAAGAATACATTTAAAGACAAGTTTCGCAAAGCATTTAAATTAGAGAAGGTGTTTGTGTGTGTGTGAAATTTGTGTAGGCCCACGTGATAGACATGGGTGTGAAAGAGTACAAAAATTCCCGAGAGAAAAGTAATACTCTGAAAATGAAGGTGCATCAGTGGGGACACTTTCTTTCAATGTGCGACTGCATCTTATAGCCAGAGTTGTAAATGAGGAAAGAGATGCGTCTTTAGAGATTTAAGTGCCCCCCCCCCCCTAGAGACGGCTTTTAGCAAAGTCAAGTGGGATAACCTACAAGCCTAAAGACGCTTATGCACAAATACCCATTGGGAAAGGCATGACTTCACCTCACCTCTCCCTAGCTATGGGTTAAATAGTAAAAAAATAAAATCTGATTGTTCAACTTGCAAATTGCATTTGTGTCGAGTTAAAAGTTTAAGTTCAATTTGTTCATCTGAAGTTACGTATATGGTTAAAAATTATTATAATTTAGTCTTCATCTTCAAATGTGATGCTACTTTTTGATGGGCTATGAAAACTGTTTCTAGGGGTGTGAACATAAATAGTTTGGGAATCTCCAATCTAAAAGAAGTCTAAACAGAAATGAAACCTACTTATTCATTGTCTTGGTTTCCTGAACTAAGCTACCAAGGAAAAATATTAAATCTGTTTCAGGAATTTTTTGCTGCGTTTATGTAGAAAACACGTCTTCTGGTATTATTTTTCCCGTAACAATTATTGTTAAATTTGACTTCAATGTGAGCCCAAGTAATAAATAAGTAACACAAAACAATATAAAACAAATGGAAATGCATGTATTAACAAAAGTATTACAATTACAATAAGTGAAGAATACATTTAAAGGCTAGTTTCATAAAGCATTTAAATTAGAGAAGGTTTTTCTGTATGTGATATTTGTGTAGGCCTACGTGATAGACATGGGTGTGAAAGAGTAGAAAAAAAATCAAAGAAAAATTTAAGATATTGAAAATTAATGTGAATCAGTGGGGGACACTTTTTTCAACGTGCAACTACATCTTATAACCAGAGTTGTAAAAGAGGAAAGAGAATCAGTGAGAAATATCATTGTATATATATATATATAGGCACAAAAGCGTCCCCTAGCGACTGTTTTCTTTAGTTAAAGTCATGTGGGATAACCCACACTCTCAAGTTTTTATTTTTAGTTTTAGAAGTTGCCAAAGCTCTGAACATTGGCATAAGACTAGTTACTGTAGATCCGTCTACCAGTGAGTATCTTCCCATTTCATGAACGGGGTAAGGTTCGGAGAATTCCGTGACACCGTCGGCAAGATGCAGATAGAAAGAAGCGTTTTCCAGCCTTGTAGCGTACCTCATCTCCGTGGGTAGATATATATTCCGCCCCCACTACTAAATGACAGTAATATCTTTTATTACAGCGAATTCTGACCGGCTCCTCGCTTCTAAAACTGCTGCTGCTGCTGCTGCTGTTGCTATTGTGCATTCCTTGAACGCAATACGCTATTGATTATCTGTGCAGATCATTTGAACGAAATGTAACCAGAGCAGCTGGATGCATGGAATTTAAACAATATTTCAAACATCAAAAGAATTTTTATAGCGAGCGCTTTCCCTTGTATGAGATACATGTCAGGCGGTGCTTGGGTCTAAACTCATTCATGCCAATGTATTTGTCGTCACCGATCGAATCGCGCTGGTGGAATAACACAAGAGCTGGACTATGATTATTATGCACTGATTTATTCTGACGAGTGTCCTCATCTTTTTTGTTTGTAATAATCATGACAGTGCCGCCATTATAATCATCTTTCTTTTTCAAATGTTCATCGTATTCAGCAAGGGCTTTATGCACTGATTCATTCCGACGAGTGTCCCCATCTTTTTTTGTTTGTTATAATCATGACTGCCGCTATTGTAATCATCTGACTTTTTCAAATGTTCATCGTATTCAGCAAGGGCTTTATGCACTGATTCATTTCCACGAGTGTCCCCATCTTTTTGTGTTTGTAATAATCATGACGGTGCCGCCATTGTAATCATGTTTTTTTTCCAAATGTTTATAGTATCCAGCAAAGGCTACGAGGCGAGTCTGAGTACATTTGTAATACTAAAATTCATCCAACACAAGGCTCGAGAGCCAGTCAAGATAGAGGGGTACAATCAAAATTGTAATAACAAATGAAGAGCGTGAATGAAAAAGAGCTAGTTCTCTTAGAGGATCGTAACTCAAGGGGACCGCGATTAAACGGGAACGTGACTCAAAAACGGTTAAGAACTAATCTTCTCAAGAATAACATTTAGAGATTCTTAATAAAGGCCTAAGAAAAAACAGCAATATTACTGGTCCTGACCTGGCCTCTCGGCTTCAACTACTCTCCCACCGCCTTAAAGTTGTTTTCCTCTGACTTTTCTATAAATACTTTCATGTTAATTGTTCGGGTGAGCTCTTCCTATAGTATATATATATATATATATATATATATATATATATATATAGTCTTAAGGCGTGCTATATTTATGGGATAAAGTGCTCAATATCAGAGATAGAACGTATGTAAATATAAAAGTGAACATTGGCCTGGCGATTGCGTCTAGAATGAAACAGACGCCTCTAAGTGTTGACTTCAATGTTCACTTATATATATATATATATATATATATATATATATATATATATATATACTATCTGACTTTTTCAAATCTTTATATATTTAGTTTTATATTATTACAGTTTCAAATCTTTATATATATATAGTTTTATATTATTACAGTTCCGCGTTGATTTCGTCCACTGAACTGATGTTTCTGCCGCATTTAGTCGTTGGAGGGGGGGGTTATTTAGTCATTGGAGATGGGTGTGCTTATTACTAACACTATTTTGTTTAGTTTCTTGTATATAGTTTTGTTCTTTTTTGTAAATATTCATTGGGGTTTAGAATTTTAAATTTTTATTTTATTCCCCTCCGCACACAGACAATGAATTGTGCATATGGGGTTTAGTTAGGACTCATAGAGACAATGAGGTATTATGGCGAATGTAATAAATGGTTTGTAAGAATGCGTTGTTTTACTGTAAGGAATACTGTTGTATGTTTGGATCAGTGTTTGTGGCTATCTAAGTTTAACGTTTAAGACATAAGAAGACCGTCCTTTTCCCATTTTAGCCTTGTGCCACCTTTCTGTACATAACAGAATAAATATCACATAAAAAATTATACATACGGGGACTACTTATGACTTCATGGAAATTCTGAGGTATTATGGTAGTTGTAGTAAGAATGATAAGTAAGAATGTGTTGTTGTAGTAGGTTTGGGTGAGTGATTGTGGCTGGCCAAGTTGAATTATAAGACAGAAGAAGACCATCCTTTCTCCATCTCCCCTTTTGGCCTTGTGCCACATTTTTGTATATATACAAAATAAATATCGCTCTTCGCTAGGGTATCTTGAATTTAAGCGCAGTAATAGACTGGCAAAAAGCACTCATCAAATTACAGCTGAGTTGGCGAGATGTAACCGTAAGTTCTATGCTAACAGTTTCTTCTATCGCACTTCTCGCTTGTGGAACTCTCTTGCTGCTTCTTGCTTCCCAATCAACGTTGATCTTCCAAAAATTAAATGCAAATTCCTGTTCTTTTATTGTCCTCTCTCGTAAATAGTAGATTTTCTCATATTTTGTAAAACTCAGTAAACTCTTGCGTCTAAGTGGCTTTATTGTCTTGCTTGGGGTGAAATGATTAAAAGATAGATAGATAGATAAGAACAGACTAAGATAGATGAGAACAAAATATAGATAGATACTGAACTGACATAGATAGATAGATAGATAGATAGATAGATATGAACAGAGATAGATAGATAGATAGATAGATAGATAAGAACAGACTGAGATAGATAGATAGATAGATAGATAGATAGATAGATAGATATGGACAGACTAGGATAGATGAGAACAAAATATAGATAGATACTGAACAGACATAGATAGATAGATAGATAGATTAGGACCAGATAGATTAGGATCAGATAGATAACCAGATAAGGATTAGATAGATAGATAGATACTTTCATGATAATTCTACAGATGAATTTTTCGCAATGTTACCTAAACTTTATGAATTCAAGTGCAGTACTAGATTAGCAACAAGGTCTCCTTATTTCACATTTAAAATGACTAGATGTGACCGTAAGTTCTATGCTAACAGCTTCTTTTCTCGCACTTCTCGCTTGTGGAACTCCCTACCGGCTCCATGTTTTCCAGTTTACTTTTCAAAAGTTTAGATGCAATATCAGTTGCTATCTACTGTCTTCTTAATTACTCTTCTGTTCTCGTTACTTAGTTGATGTAATGGTCATGGCCTATTCTCCTTTGAAAGAGGCACAAAATCACCTGTCATACACGGTCATGTAAATTACTAGTGCCTTATGACTAATTAAATACCTGTAGGTGGGCGTGAAAAAATCCGCATAACTGAGGCACGCATAAAAACCGGCAGATTTATTTTTCCTTGGGGAAATAAACAAGCATTGCTCCTCCTCCCTACACCGTATTCTTCTGGGAGGAGATGCCAGAGGAGGAGAGAGGTGTTTTTCCCGTCGGGGTAGGTGCTGCGGTTGGAGTATTTGTTCCGTGCCGGAGACCTTCTCTCCTCCCTTGCGTTCCCTTCACTGTTACATCTATTACGTAGTGGTGTTAGGACCGGCCATGATTAGCTTAGATAGACTCTTACCAACTTAGACAAGCTGTGACCAGCTAAGATTAGCTTAGACCAGCGGCTCGAGTGGAAACACTCTGATCATCACATTAAAAACCGACCTCGTGTCACGAGTGGCGCGGGGAGTGGTTAAAGTAAATCTAAAACAACAAAAAACATTAAAAAAAAAAAATGAAAACAAGCGTTACAGTCAACGATTAATACGTTTTAAGGAGTCAGCTGGGAGGTTCAAAGGTCAAAGACGAGACAGTGAATAACATGAAAACAGATTTATACAGATATATTACTACTAGAAATATTACTGTTTTCTAATTCTTCCACACCAAATAACCCCTTGTGTCGTGCTTCGGGTGAATCCGATTAAAAAAAAAAAAAAAGAAAAAGAAAAAAGTAAGACAAGATTAAATTGTGTTTCAGCTGATGTATCTTTCCGAGAAATTGTGATAAGCCTCTCCAAGATACAAACGACTCACATCCATAATTCAAACATCTCATGAATATTCATTTGGTGTTTGTCTGACGAAAACGAGAGAGCAATCGACCAGATACACAAGACGCTTCGCTACCGGAAGTCATCAGCCGATATCTCGTTGACATTAATCTGCCACACTCTGTCGACTGTTGGGATCCGGAAGTGGCGAATGGTGATACTCAGCTCAAGGTATATTAGAAATCTGCTTTGCGCACAATGGGATTTTCCTCGTTAAAATCTGTTTACAGAACCTGATGTTCTAAGTAGTCACCCATTGAACTACAGTAAAACCTGGATTTAATGCCCCTCAATTTAAAGAATATCGGATTTAAAGATCCACTCGTGGATTACATGAGCCATAACGAAGTGACTTTTTATTTTTACTGAGCGAAGTTATTAAAGGCAAGGAAAAATCCTTCATCGACTCCGAGTTAAGTCAACATGTCAAACTTATTAGCTACAAAGTTTCTTATTTGTATAATGTTGTTGACTCTGCATCCAAGAGTCTCTCGAGGTAGAGGGTTACAGAAGTAGATATGGGGATATGTGGGGAATATAATGGTTGACCCTAGACTCGAACAAGTTAAGATTGTAGTGATCGAGGAAGCATCCTCTTGGGAGTCGGTCCCACGAAGCAGCGAAATGAAAATTCTTCCTGATTTCAGCTATATTTAAAGAAAGGTTTCACTATTAATAACAAATCCTACTTGGCGACATTGTTTGTGGGTGTGTATTAGAGAGAAAGAGAGAGAGAGAGAGAGAGAGAGAGAAAGAGAGAATTAGAGAGAAGGAGAAAATGAGAGAGATACCTATCTCAGTGTTTCAGGTTGTTTATGTGTAGCTAAGGTGGCTGTGTTTTAAGAGCCAGTGCAGACAAAACTGTTAGAAGATTACCCGTCAAATTTATAATCGTCTTTTATGAGTACGAAGTAAATTACAGTGCAGATTACACCTACAGCACAACTTCCAAAAATCGCAAGGTAATGTACGTAGGATTTTTTTTATTAGATACTAGCAGCATGGCCCGGCGTTGCCCGTGTTTGATTCAAAAATCGTACGACTCATACAGCAATCGCTATCACTTGACTTAAAATATTTTTGCCCTTCCTTGCCTTTAAAGGAATGCCCTTTGCCGTGCTGATGTTGCTATATGCCTTACTTCTTGCCTATCTCACACTGCAAATTTTTTCTAAGCTCTATACTAAACATTAAATCTGTTACGAAAAAGAACTAAACAAAATGAACACAAAACGATCAGCTTTAAAAAAGGACTCGTAACTGGAAAAACCGAATGAAAAAAGAATGTTAACAACAAATACTTTTTCACATCCAACCCAGTTCTGCGGAATCAGAATCAACGTTGAGTTTAAGCAAGCGAATGAGCCAATTGGAGTAAAGTGCCATGCAGATTTAAATTTTTCCCACTTGTGACGAATGCAGCTATCGATTTTTTTTGTATGCTAGCATGCTTGTTAACATTCGTGTCAGTCAGCTGTTGGCTCTCACGCTGGCCAATAGAATCTTCCTGCCAATTCGTGGCAGCCAGCTATTGGCTCTGACTCTGGCCAGTAGAAAATGGCCGCAAACTACATGAAAACTGCCGTAGAAGCATGAAAAAATCGAGTATTTCCACTATCGATGGGAGTTGGGAAATGCAAAATCGGTCTTGGCCTTCCCGCTTGGAGCATGTAAATTTTGGTGCAAATTCATCGAAAATTGCGGCCGTGCATTCATTACACACACACACACACACACACACACACACACACACACACACACACACACACACACACACATATCTTGCCTTTTATAGGTAGGGAGTTTGTACAGTTTAACGTAACATTGGTCATTTGCGTGACTGTTGGAGATTTGATAAAACGTTGTTCATTACTTGCAGGGATCTACAGAAATTGCTTCTTCTTTACGAATTGAGGGATTTAGGGGATTATGGAATTATTGGATCCCAGGAACACATTCTCTTCTCAATTAGTTTTACTGTTCAGATCAATTTTGGCACTGCTTATCCTGAAGAAAATCAATGATTTCACTGAGACTTTACGATAATGCCATTATTATATTTCTTTATTTTTCGCAACATTTTTTTATTATTTTTGAGGCGAGTGCAAGACATATTTATGACTACTTTTTTGACTCTAGATGAAAACTGATCTATGTCTACAATTTTGACTCAAGCGTAAACTAGACGTTCAAACGTTTTGGATTCTAGTGTAAACCAGACGTATGTCTACCATTTTGACTCAAGTGTACAGGGTGTTTCACAATTGTTGAAACAAACCATGAACTCTAGGGCTTCCCTTGAGATTTTTGGTTCATGTTTGGGGTTAAATGGTTACAGATCCGAAAACGTTATCCTTTTACCTTGCAATAAATGTAATTCTTTTTGACGCTAGAGGAAAACTGTCTACAATTTTGACTCAAGCGTAAACTAGACCTATATCAAACGTTTTGGATTCTAGTGTAAACCAGATCTATGTCTACCATTTTGTACAGGGCGTTTCCCAATTGTTAAAATAAAGCAGCGGATGGTGAGAACTTTAGGAGCGTGTGGACATTGATGAGGAGGAACAGTGATTCCAGCAGGATGGTGTTCCTCTTTCCACTGCTAATGTTACCATAGCATTGCACCGTGTAAAGTTTGTGGAGCATCTCATCAACCTTAAAGCTGAAGAGAAATGGACTCTTCACTCACCTGACCTGATGTTATAGTGAAACACCCCTATTCTATTTGTTAATAGACTTTCCCACCTATAATAAGTAGGTGTAGTAGGAGTCAGTCGCTCAGTGATTGGTCAGTCAGTCGATGTCGGACGACCGTTAGTCGGATACTAAAGTATCAGTGACCACCACTAGATTACTCTGCGTCATTACCTGTTATATCAAGTTCCTAACGTTTTGTACGTCGAACCTATTTTAGGACCGACTTAGTACAAATACAAGCCTCCATTGTGAAACCACTCCATAACACCTAAACACCACAGATTTCTTCCTTGGGGCGAGAGGGGATTCTTCAACGACAACCTCTACCAGGTCAACCCTCGCAGCATTGTGAATTGAAGGCAGCCATCAATGAAAACATTCAAGTGATCACCCAAAAGGAATGCGCAAGCGTTATCATCAACTTTGCATTCAACAATACCTTCAACTGAATGTCGGACATCTGCAACATGTACTCTAGGGCTCTTCTTAAGATTTTTAGTTCATGTTTGAGACTAAATGGTTGCAGATCGTTTTTACCTTTTTTTATCAATAAATGTAATTCTCATTGATCTATCATTTGTGGTCCTTGATTCGTGGCCGATTTTTTTGTTTCAAAAATTGAAGAAACACCCTGTATTCCAGTCCTATGTTTAAATGTTTGGATTCTAGTCTAAACTGAACATTTGTCTGTTATTTTGATTCTAGTTTCATTCGGAATTATGCCTAGATTTTAATCGCTAGCGTAAAACCGAACCTATGCTTACCTTTTTGACTGTAGTCTAAAACTGAACCAATGTTTACCTTTTCTAACTCAAGTGTAAACGTGACCTATGACTCTCCTTTTTACTCTAGCGTAAGCCAAACATATATCAACATTTTTAATTTAGCGTAAACCACACATATGTCTACCTCTAGCGTAAACCAGACTCTAGTCTAAATTCGATCAATGTTTACCTTTTTGACTGTAGTGCAAACTGAATCAACGCCTACTTTTTAATTCTAGTGTAAGCCTGATCTCTATTTGCCCTCTTGACTCTTGCTTAAAAATCAGACCTATGTCTACCTTTTACTCTAGCGTAAACTAGACCTATGTCTAACTTTTAGACTGTAGTATAAACTGGACATATTGTAACATTCTCGATTATAGTGTAAACGTTTTGTTTACTGTTCTGACCCTTTTTGACTCTTGTGCAAACCGTATCAATATCTAAATTTTCGATTCTTGTGCAAACTGAGCCAGTCTACCTTTTTATTTGTAGTGTAAAACCGGTTCAATGTCTACCTTTTTAGTCTAACGCGAACAGGATTTATATCTACCTTTTTGTCTCTAGCATAAACCCAGACTCATGTCTACCTTTTTGTCTCTAGCGTAAAACCAGACCCATGTCTACTTTTTTTGTCTCTAGCATAAAACCAGACTCATGTCTACCTTTTTGTCTCTAGCGTAAAAGCCAGACTCATGTCCACCTTTTTGTGTCTAGCGTAAAAAGAAGACTCATGTCTACGTTTTTTTTCCAGTTTAAAACCAGAGCCATGACTACCTTTTTTGTCTCTAGCGTAATACCAGACTCTTGTCTAATTTTTTGACTGTAGTTTAAACTGGACCTATGTCCATTTGGTTTCCTACGAAACCATACCGATGCCCGTTTATTAAGTCCTTGTTATTTTTGCATACATCCGCCATTTTCACGAAAAACTGAACAACCAGACAATGCAAAGGCAAATATGGCTATCTCCCTTGTTATTACAAGAGAGATTACCATATTCTCTTTTTGCACAAATATTCACAAATGCTATAATTGACATTTACGTTATTCACATTCAGACTAATGTCCTCATCTTTATTATTATCGCGACTCCCTGGCCGCTGTGCTCTCAAGCTTTCTTTAGGTGCCTGTCATTCAGGATAAATTTCGAGGAATTTCGAACTGGACCCTTTATTTAATCTACAGACTGGATTGTTCCTTTTCTACGGTCAACTAAATGCTTCAATATGACCCAATAGCCCAATTCATATTAAATTATAAGTTCAATCCCTGGTTCAGTTAGTACAAAGGGAAACTCAGTAGAAACGGGACAAGCATTAACTGAACAGTGCGAAATAGAAGAGACATCACTAGACAGGGCAGTGGAATCAGAAGATTATACCTCGGCAGATTAAATAAGGGGCTCAGTTCGAAATACTCGGTTGGTGCAAAGTCAGATGAAGATGGCGTGTCGAGATAGAACCGAGAAACATTTTTTTCCCACTCTTATTCTTCTTGTATGCGATCTTGCATTGTCACTGTGATTTTATAAGCGTAGCAGGGATCTGGCACAAGGCCGAAAGTATGGGTCACCCAGTAATCAAACCCACTACTCAGTTGGAATTGATCTAGCGAAACAGACTTGCTACTTACCATTACGCCAGGTCGAGGTACACCGATCTTTCATTGCCGTGAAGGAGAATGGCACTTTTCTTATTGACAAGCGCAACCCGTGCCAAACTTTTAGGGACACATTGCAGCTGCTGGACTTATAAATGTGCATTTAATGTTTCACTGAGTTATTATTATATTATTCGAAATGTTATCCTCGTCTTCATTGCGATATTCACGACGTTTCGGCCGTTGAACTCTCCAGTCCTCTTCGGGTGATCGGAATTTCGAACCGGACCCGTTATTTCGCCAAACGGCGTAGATTATTCTAGTTCCACGTGCCATGCCTTTTCCGGATGTCTCCGTTATTTCCCTTTCAACTCTCTTCTTGGATCTCAACCACTGTGGCCTGGTATTGGACTCACAACTTTTTGGGTCTAGTCACTGGATCGAACCAACGTCTTTATCCACTGGGCCATGTGTCGGTTCGAAATTCCAATCATCTGAAGAAGGTCGAATACGAGTATTAATAATACTAATATTAAAATAATAATAATAATATAATAATAAATAATAATAATATTAATAAATAATAATAATCATATATTTCAATTAATATCAATCCATATTTCCTTATATGTTTTAATATATTTAATATATTTAAGGCACGATTATTTAGGATGATAAATTCGCCATCGCAATTTAGCCAGCTAAGTGCCATACGCGATACCTTGCTTGTCTCTTTCGATTCAAGGCTGACTAGGCATAAATCTGTTGCCATTTATTGCTGGTGTAGAATGGCTCTCAATCTAGGCTAAAAAAAAAACACAGTCCATATTCAACTGGAGGATAAGACATGGGTTCATGCCTTTCTCAAATGTATTTGTGCGTAAAAGAATGCAAGGAACTCAACTGGAATTCGAACTTGTCGCTCTGATTTCCAATTATACCACAAGGCACAAAATACAGAAATTACTGAACCTAATATTCTTTTTTATTTTTTACATTAAGGTTCACCCTGTAGACGGCCCGGGGGAAACTCAAGTTAGAGAGTTACATTAAAGAGTAGTTTATCTGCATAGGAGGGGAACAAAACGGTTTAGACTTGAACAGATTAAGATTGTAGTGATTGGAAGTCTATTCCATAGGGCAGTAGTATGTGGGAAGAAGCTGTTCGAGTGGAACTTACTTCTTGCCGATGGGAATACGGGGGTAATGTGGGTGGTTTGATACTATGTAAGTGGCATTGTGGGTCCTAGCCGTGAAGGTTAGGACTGGAGGAACCGTGGAATGTAGTTCGTCTGAGCACTTTCTGTGAAAGTAGCGATAGAGCAGTGAGAGACACGCCACATCCCGTCACTGTGTGTGTGTGTGTGTGTGTGTGTGTGTGTGTGAGAGAGAGAGAGAGAGAGAGAGGGAGGGAGGGGGTAGAAAATAATTCTTCTCGAACAAGGATTTGGAGATGCTTCTGAATTCTATCAAGAATAGAAAGTCAGGAATGGGCAACTCCCGCCTAAATATGACAACAGTACTCCATATCTTGGGGTACAGAATTTCAACTTGGAATTAATTTCAATTATTTCAACTCGGAACTTATTGCAACTCGGATCTAATTTCAACTCGGAACTAAATTTTAATAAATCTGCGAAGTCTTCAAACGAAATTAAAATTTAATTTATTGATTTTCTTAAATTTTGATCAATAACGGTTTCTTTTGAACGAGAGATTTTACAACCCCCCCCCAAAAAAAAAAACCAGCTAAACAATCTACTGTTTTTGCTACAAAGAACATCTACTAAGGATTTTTAATGCTAAATTAAAAAAAAATTAACACCAACTCATTGCATTTTGTTTAGGAATTCCGGAAATTGATAACTTTAATTCTAAATCGATTTGAAATCAGTTCCGAGTTGAAATTAATTCTGAGGTGAAATTAGTTCCGAGTTGAAATTAATTCCGAGTTGAAAATAGTTCTGTCACTCCATATCTTCAACCTATTTTTTACTTACCGGAATTTTTGTTTCCAGTGACTGGTATTGTTAAATATTTACCCGTCTAAGTAGTGGTCGCATTCAATACTGCTTAACTTCAGTTATCAAGCAGGAAACAATGCTTTCATAATTATTTGATCGTATTTTGCTTGCTTACGAAGCTTTGCTTATTTGAAGAAAGAAAAGGCTGAATTATGTTCACAGTTTTTCAGGAGTTATGTATTAATTAGATTCGATATTAGTTAACGTTGCTTTCTTCATATACTTAGCCTGAAATATGCTGGCCAATTTCTTACAATAAGAGAAGACCCATTTAAATCTTGACCAAGTTTGGTGCTGCTTAACTTCGATGTTTAGACAAGAGCCATTTCCGCCAGCAACTTGACCGTAAGCCATTTTGCTGTCTATAATCTTCGACACTTTACTTCACTTTCTCCGTATTTCTCCATCTTCCACTTAGGCTCGTATTCATTGCGTCATTCCTTCAACCATTTTCCTATGGCACCACTCCTTTGGCTCATTGCAATTAATTCTTCCATTTAAAGACTTTCGTCTTAACGTTCAATTAAACTCTCTTGTTTAAGTCTAAAGTTCCAAACTTTCCCAATCCTCGGCTACTGATTACCTCAACACTTGCTTTTAACTGACTGGATCAGAAGGTCTATGAAGGATCTTGACTAACCCAATCATAATCTCTTTCATTTCCACTGGAAATACCAGTCCATCAATGAATGTCCTGATTGCAAGATTATCCGGATATGCCCGGTCGAAGCTTTCTTATGAAGATCTAAAAACTTTTTAAAATCATTTTTGGACGAAATGTAAAACTTACTTCTCCTTTTAGGAGATGTTAATGACTTTCTGTTTCAATTTAATGTTTTGTGTCGAAAGGTAAAAACAAAAGATCTGTTTGAGGTAATGATGAAAAAGCTAGTTTTTGGTAACATATAAAATACTTTCTCCCTCTCCGAAAAATGACTGCAAACTCCACCTGAGCCTGAGTGATTTTCTAAGCGCAGCTTAGATGTGACGCAAGGCCTAAAGTAAGGGGCACTCAGTGAGGATTGAACTCACTACTCAGAAGTAATTAATCTACCGGGACAAGTTTGTTAACCATTACACTACGTAAAAGTGTCTAATTGTGAGCGTAGATTAGATGTAACACATATCCGAAAGTATTGGTCACCCTGTGAGGATCGAACTCACGACTCAGTCGTAATTGATCTACCGGGACAAGTTTGTTAACAATTACACTACGTAAAAGTGTCCAATGGTGATTTTCTAAGCGTAGATTAGATGTGACACAAGTCCGAAAGTATGGGGCACCGTGTGAGGATCGAACTCACTACTCAGACGTAATTGATCTAGCAAGACAAGTTTGTTAACCATTACTCTATATAATTGGTGATTTTCTAAGCGTAGCTTAGATATGACACAAGCCCGAAAGTATGGATCGACTCACTACTCGTAATTATTCTAGCGAGACAAGCTTGCTAATCATTATACCATATTAGCTGACCACATATGGACCTATTATGCGAAGTTAAGGTACCCGGTAGGCTAATGTTTCAGTAGATGTAATAGACTGTCAGTACTTGTACCTATTAATTTGCAATGCTTGATATACGGGTAGTGTAGCGGGTATCATCGTGAAAAAGATAATCGGTGAGCCAAATTCAAATTCCGGCTTAGTCTTTTGGACTCACTTTCATCGTATTGCTATTGGGAATGTTAGGAATCTATTCCTCTACACAAGACTCTCTAGACTTGAGCCGCGACCAGTCTAAAAGAGGGAAAATTCTGTATTCCAAATTTTGGGGAGGGCAACACCACTCTTCTGTATTTCCCGAGAATTCATAGAAACCTACAGATAATAAACGAAAATGAATGTGTGATGAGCCATGATCGCCTGTGTCTTGAAGAGACATGGCATCAAAATGTTTAATTATCCGTTTTCATACAGGGACCATTCATTAACCCAACAGGGTTATAATTTTTTCTCTTCGAAGGGTTGTTCAGCAAAATAGGTTTCTTAAGTTCGCTATTCTGAAAGAATTGGAAACCCTACCGGGATTTAGCATTGGCGGTCATAATCTTAACACCATAATATACGCAGATGACACAGTACTGATAGCAGGCATGGAAAAGAAATTACAACACCTCCTACAGAAGGTAGCGACGGAGAGTGTGAAGAATAGACTAAGTATAAACTACAAGAAAACAGAATGCATGGTCATCACTAAGAGGAAGAGCCCGAAATGCGATTTTCAGGTCGGGAACATCATGCAGACATGGAAGTTTAAATATCTGGGGAGCGTCCTGACAGAGGACGGTAAGTGCGACACTGAGATCCGTAGACGTATTGGGATGGCCAAGGACGCATTCCAAAAGCTGGGCAGAGTATTGCGAGACAGGAGGATTTCTGAAGAAAAGAATATTGTGGTGTTACGTGACATCTGTTCTTCTTTACGACAGAGAAGGTTTGCCGGTATCCTTAAAGATCAAGAAGAGACTCGAGGCGACAGATACTAAGGATATCATGGCCCGAGCAACGATGCGGTCTTAGAGAGGTTGAAAACAAGGAGGGAGCTTATACTTAACATCAGGAAGAGGCAGCTGAAGTTCCTGGGACACATAATGAGGAAGGAAGGCTTGGAGAATCTGATACTCACGAGTCGAATAGAGGGAAAGAGAGACAAATGAAAACAAGGCATGACATTCCTAGCGGCTTTAAGCAAGTGGATGACAGAAGGTGGTCGGGGGAAATGGTAGAGGAAAGAACTTGTTGAGAACTGCAAGGGATAAAAGGGAGGTGGAGAGCCATGATCGCCTACATCCTGAAAGAACACGGCACACTTGATAGGAGTTTCCTTCCAAACCTTCTATTTCTGCTAGTGTGGAAAGTAAGCATCTTGATAAATATCATAATAGCAGTTCTAGTTGCAGGTGCTATCAAATTGCATTGTTACTAATTTGTATTTACTCAACCCCCACGAGGTCAGGTTGCGATACAAGGTCGGTTTAATGTCGGGAGCCCGAACGCGTACACCCGGGCTAGGAACAAAAATTGTGCGAGCCCTCGCAACCATCGGTTACGCCGGCCTCAGTCCGAGTATCTATCTCCCATCTCTCTCTCTCTCTCTACCTGGAACAATAAAAGGAAGCTGCTCCGGGCAGCTGTTCCCCAGGGTTGGTACCTTTCAGTATAATTTTCCTCAGTTGCGACTCTGTCCTTTGACGGAGCCGCCCTCGAGCACACTCTGTTCAAAAACAGAGACACAACTGAGAGATGATAAGAGATTACAAATTACTAGAGAGTAATTTACACACTAGTTGTTGCTAATTTATGCATTCTTTAAGCGATATGTTTACATTTTTCTTATTTGATTAAATTCTGTATGATTGTGTAGCACCAAACTATAAGATGTGATTAAAGGTTGTCTTTAAAACCTATAGGACTGATTCGCTTGAAGAGATTTTTTAATCATTGATCTAAGACAGTGGGCCCCAAACATTTTTTTCTCTGTGTCGCATTATCGGAATGAAAATTTGTCGCGCCTCAACAAATTTCATGTGACAAAAAGTACGTTTAAAATTTTTTTAAAAATACAGAGTGAGGGTTAAAGGGAGATAATTGCAGATTCGAAGTCAGAACATTATCATTGATAACTCTCTCCTCCAATTTGTGGACCCTAGTTACCATAGACTTAATACTTGATATAATGTCAAAATATCACAATGATAGAATCTATTTATGCTCGGACTCATTCATGCAATTACAAGTATTCCATAATAATTTTTATAAATTTTGAAATCATATTTATTTTTGGCATATGAATTTTTAAAAACCATTTTTACATCTTTCTTTTTTATCTTTCAATCATTCCACCTCACCTGCTATCCTCTTCCGCCTCACCTGCTATCCTCTTCCGCCTCATGTGCTATCCTCTTCTATCTCAGATGCTATCCTCTTTCGCATCACCTGTTATCCTCTTCCGCCTCATCTGCTATCCTCTTTCGCCTCACCTGTTATCCTCTTCCGCCTCACCTGTTATCCTCTTCCGCCTCATCTGCTATCCTCTTCCGCCTCACCTGCTATCCTCTTTCGCATCACCTGTTATCCTCTTCCGCCTCATCTGCTATCCTCTTCCGCCTCACCTGCTATCCTCTTCCGTCTGACCTGCTATTCTCTTCCGCCTCACCTGCTATCCTCTTCCGCCTCACCTGCTATCGTCTTTCGCCTCACCTGTTATCCTCTTCTGCCTCACCTGCTATCCTCTTTCGCATCACCTGTTATCCTCTTCCGCCTCGTCTGCTATCCTTTCTGCCTCACCTGCTATCCTCTTTCGCATCACCTGTTATCCTCTTCCGCCTCGTCTGCTATCCTTAACTACCTCACCTGCTATCCTCTTCCGCCTCATATGCTATCCTCTTCTACCTCACCTGCTATCGTCTTTCGCCTCACCTGCTATCCTCTTCTGCCTCACCTGCTATCCTCTTCCGCCTCACCTGCTATCGTCTTTCGCCTCACCTGCTATCCTCTTCTGCCTCATGTGCTATCCCTCAGATGCTGTCCCTCGCCTCACCTCTATCCCTTCCGCCTCCTGCTATCCTCTTCCGCCTCACCTGCTATCCTCTTCGCCTCACCTGCTATCCTCTTCGCCTCACCTGCTATCCTCTTGCTACCTCACCTGCTATCCTCTTCCGCCTCACCTGCTATCCTCCTGCTCTATCCCTTCCGTCTCACCTACTATCCTCTTCTGCCTCACCTGCTATCCTCTTCTATCTCAGATGCTATCCTCTTTTCCTCATCTGTTATCCTCTTCGCCCATCTGCTATCCTGCTATCCTCTTCCGCCTCACCTGCTATCCTCTTCCGCCTCACCTGCTATTATCCTCTTCCGCCTCACCTGCTATCCTCTTCCGCCTCACCTGCTATCCTCATCTCTTCCGCCTATCCTCTTCCTCTTCCTCTCACCTACTATCCTCTTTCGCCTCACCTGTTATCCTCTTCCGTCTGACCTGCTATTCTCCGCCTCACCACCTGCTATCCTCTTTTTCACCTGTTATCCTCTTCTGCCTCACCTGCTATCCTCTTTTCCCTGTTATCCTCTTCCGCCTCGTCTGCTATCCTCTTTCGTCCTCACCTGCTATCCTCTTCCGCCTCACCTGCTATCCTCTTCTACCTCACCTGCTATCGTCTTCCGCCTCACCTGCTATCCTCTTCTTCTGCCTCACCTGCTATCCTCTTCCGCCTCACCTCATCCTTTCGCCTCACCTGCTATCCTTCTTCATGTGCTATCCTCTTCTATCCTGATGCCTATCCCTTTCGCCTCACCTGTTATCCTCTTCTTCACCTGCTATCCTCTTTTCGCCTCACCTGCTATCCTCTTCCGCCTCCTGCTATCCTCTTCACCCCACCTGCTATCCTCTTTCGCCTCACCTGCTATCCTCTTCTGCTATCCTCTTTCGCCTCACCTGCTATCCTCTTTCCGCTATCCCTTCCGCCTCATCTTCCTCGCCCACCTGCTATCCTCTTCCGTCTCACCTGCTATCCTCTTCTGTCTATCCTCTTCTATCTCAGATGCTATCCTCTTTCCGCCTCACCTGTTATCCTCTTCCGCCTCACCTCTATCCTCTTCCCGCCTCACCTGCTATCCTCTTCCGCCTCACCTGCTATCCTCTTCCCGCCTCACCTGCCTCACCTGCTATCCTCTTCCGCCTCCTGCTATCCTCTTCCGCCTCACTATCCTCTTTCGCCTCACCTGCTATCCTCTTCCGCCTCCACCCTATCCTCTTCCGTCTCACCTGCTATCCTCTTTCGCCTCACCTGTTATCCTCTTCCGCCTGACCTGCTATTCTCTTCCGCCTGCCTCACCTGCTATCGTCTTTTCGCCTCACCTGTTATCCTCTTCCGCCTCACCTGCTATCCTCTTCCGCCTCACCTGTTATCCTCTTCCGCCTCACCATCCTCTTTCGCATCACCTGCTATCCTCTTCCGCCTCGCCTCTATCCTCTTCCGCTATCCTCTTCTCGCCTCACCCTCCTCTTCCGCCCTCACCTGCTATCCTCTTCCGCCTCACCTGCTATCCTCTTCCGCCTCATCTGCATCACCTATCCTCTTCCGCCTCACCTGCCATCCTCTTCCGCCTCATCTGCTATCCTCTTCCGCCTCTCTATCCTCTTCCGCCTCACCTGCCATCCTCTTTCCTGCTATCCTCTTCCGCCTCATCTGCTATCCTCTTCCGTCTCACCTGTCCTCTTCCGCCTCACCTGCTATCCTCTTCCGTCTCACCTGTTATCCCTCTTCCGTCTCACCTGCTATCCTCTTCCGCCTGCTATCCTCTTTCGCCTCACCTGTTATCCTCTTCCGCCTCACCTGCTATCCTCTTCCGCCTCACCTGTTATCCTCTTCCACCTCACCTGCTATCCTCTTCCGCCTGCTATCCTCACCTGCTATCCTCTTCCGCCTCACCTGTTATCCTCTTCTTCCGCCTCACCTCTATCCTCTTCCGCCTCATCTGCTATTCTCTTCCGCCTTGCTATCCTCTTCCGCCTCCTGCTATCCTCTTCTATCTCAGATGCTATCCTCTCACCTGCTATCCCTCTTCCGCCTCACCTGCTATCCTCTTCCGCCTCCTGCTATCCTCTTCCGCCTCACCTGCTATCCTCTTCCGCCTCACCTGCTATCCTCTTCCGCCTCACCTCACTATCCTCTTCCGCCTCACCTGCTATCCTCTTCCTCAACTATCCTCTTCCGCCTCACCTGCTATCCTGCTATCCTCTTCCGCCTCACCTGCTATCCTCACCTGCTATCCTCTTCCGCCTCACCTCTATCCTCTTCCGTCTCACCGCTATCCTCTTCCGCCTCACCTGCTATCCTCTTCCGTCTCACCTGTTATCCTCTTCTCACCTCTATCCTTGCCTCACCTTCGCCTCACCTTATCCTCTTCCGCCTCACCTGCTATCCTCTTCCGCCTCACCTGTTATCCTCTTCCGCCTCACCTGCTATCCTCTTCCGCCCATGTGCTATCCTCTTCTATCTCAGATGCCATCCTCTTCCGCCTCACCTGTTATCCTCTTCCGCCTCACCTGTCTGCTATCCTCTTCACCTATCTCAGATGCTATCCTCTTTCCGCCTCACCTGTTATCCTCTTCCGCCTCACCTGCTATCCTCCTCTTCCGCCTCTCACCTGCTATCCTCTTCCGCTTCACCGCCATCCTCTCACCTCACCTGCTATCCTCTTCCGCCTCACCTGTTCTTCCGCCTCCTGTTATCCTCTTCCGCCTCACCTGCTATCCTCTTCCGCCTCACCTGTTATCCTCTTCCGCCTCACCTGCTATCCTCTTCCGCCTCATGTGCTATCCTCTTCTATCTCAGATGCTATCCTCTTTCGCCTCACCTGCTATCCTCTTCCGCCTCACCTGCTATCCACTTTCGCCTCACCTTCTAATCCTATTCCGCCTCACCTGCTATCCTATTCCGCCTCACCTGCTATCCTCTTCTATCGTTTGGGAACAACTGATCTAAGAAAACGGATGCATATAGCTGAGAGTTTAGACATTTTTTAACTTGTTGTACACCAAGCTTGGCATCGGTATATGACAGTCTAGCTTTGACTAAGTTATTTAAGAACATGACTCGAGTTTTCAGTTTAATGTTTTGACTTTGTAGTGTTGTGTGAAGCTTCCCAGAGCGTCGTCTATCCTACATTCAATTTCCTTTCGTTTGGAATTTTAAAGTATCAGGTGTCAGCCTTCTGGACAGGAATGAACCACCCACCCTGTCCTGGGTAAGACGATAAACAACACCCGCGTCCTGGGTAAAACTATAAACTACACCCGCTTCCTGGATAAGACGATAAACAACACCCGAGTCCTGGGTAAGGCCATAAACTACATCAGCGTCATGGGTATGACGATAAACTACACCCGCTTCCTGGGTAAAACGATAAACTACGTCACACAGCAAGGCTTTAAGTAGCGTGGCACCACCTCTTAATTGCTAGTGTTCCAAGGTCCACTCTGACCTGGAGTGGTAGCAGCTGTCAGGGTTCCAGCTATGGACAAATAGTTAACCTTCACAAAAGTGGTCAAAACACCATGAAAGTGTAAAAATAGGTTTATAAATACCATATATATATATATATATATATATATATATATATATTATAGATACCAGCAATACATTTAAAAAAAAAAATATTACCAGTAATACATTTTTTTTCAAAAAAATATTACCAGCAATACATTCTTTAAAAAATATTACCAGCTATACATTTTCGAAAAAAAAAAAAATATTACCAGCAATACATTTTTGAAAAAAAAAAATTATTCCCAGCATTACATTTTTGAGAAAAAATATTACCAGCAATAAAAATCTTATCGGCATTATATAACACATTAAGGTTGATATACCGTAAAATGACCAACCCGATCTCGTTTATACGGGTTATACGGGCATTTTTTGGCTGAGCCTACGGGCTCGGTAAAACCCACGATAAACTCGGCCTTGTGCCACATGCAACCCTCGTGGGTGGGGGTGGCTAGATACCGATATACCGTAAAAAAAAAAGCTAACCAAACGATTGATCCCCCCTACTTTCAGAAGGTGAAGACTGGGAACACTATTTAAATGCTATCGGTTCATACTTCACCTGAGGATTTATATTTCAAACTAAAAATTTATGGACAGTTCGGTCGAGTGAAAGACCTATTGATTTTCTATGAATAGTGACCGATTCATAACACATTATTTGAAATCTTTAGAAAAGTGTAAGCGTAGGGAGAATACTGGACAAAATGTAGCAATTGAAAGAATAACGAAGATGAAATTACTAGTCAAAATATCTGAGAGAATAAAGGCATATAATTTATCTTCAAATGTGCCATGTCCCTTCAGGACGTTGACAGTCATAGCCCTCCACATTTTCCCGCCTTTTGTCGCTCTTACTAAAGTTTGTCTTTTTGTTATTTCTCCTAAACATTGTTCCGTCATCCATTTCCCTATCTCTCTTGCCTTTAATCTGACTTGTGAGTATCGAAGTTTCCATGTCCTCTTTTCTCATTATGCACCCCAGAAACTTTAACTGTTTCTTTCTTATGTTATGTATAAGCCCTCTTTTTGTTTCATGTCCATTTTCTCTAAAACTTTGTCGTTGCTCAGGTTTGGTCTATGGTAATCTCAGCATCCGTCAGCACGGCCATATTTCTAATGTTTCTTGTTTCTTTTCGTCTGTGAGAAGATTGCCCCGCATTCATTGCCATATAGGAGGATTGATATTACTTCTTTGTTTCTAACGATTTTTTTTTCTGTTTCTTAATACTTTGCTTAGATTTTAGAAGGCATCATTCGTTATCAAAATACGCCTTCGGATTTCAGTGCCACACTTCCCGTCCTCTGTTAAAACACTTACCAGATACTTGTAATTGTTTGATTTTGGCATGTGCAATTTGCACGTTGGGCTGTTCCTTTTGCTAACAACCATGTCTTGTTTTTCTCTGTCCTCTTTAATCTGTCCTGTGTAGATCAAATTTTCCAAACTCTGTTTTCTATTTATGTCCGTTTGGATGAGCTCTTCGCTATGGTACCTAGACATTTTGAATTTAAGCGCAGTACTAGACTGGCGGTGAGGTCTCATCAATTTACAGTTGAGCTGGCTAGATGTTAAGCTCTATACTAACAGTTTCTTTTCTCTCACTTTTCACTTGTGGAACTCCCTTCCGGATCCATGATTTTCAGCCAACATTAATGCGTAAAAATTTAAATTCAATGTCAATCGTTATCTACTGTCGTCTTGATTATTCTTTTATTGTCCTGCTCATTAGTAATCATTCTATTACTCACCCAGTAATCCGTTCTGTCTTAGTGACTTTATTGCTTTGCTTGGGGTTAATCCGATTAAAAAATTATCTGGGGGAAATATGGTACAGGTCTGGGAAGACTTGTTACTTCCATGATGATTGGCCTTAGAATGAATAAGACATCATAGTGTAGTATATTGCTGTTGGGCTCAAATAGGTCGACGAACACTTATATATATATAAAAAAAAACATATAAATTTCTTTATTGTTCGAATAGCGGCGAATGGGTGGAGTGAGGGAGAATCGAAGCGATTAGGATTGCGTACACAGGAGATGGAGACAAATCTTCCGTGAACATCTAGCCAGCCTGTCTGTCCAGATCAAGAATCGGACCGGTTAAATAACATTTGAACACCTACGCAACTTCAAGTGTCTATGCTTTCTACCGGTATGTCGCCTCCGCAACTCCCCCTCTTCCGGCATGCGCTCACGCAATGATGCATTTCCTTCCGCTCAGGACACCTGTGCGCCTTGTTTATTCTAGGCTCGTGACACCTCTGAGCCCTGTGTATTTAACCACCGATTTCCGCTCACGCACTGATGCAGCGGAAGTAAGGCCAATAGTCTTTCCTTAACCGATGTTCAACAATAAAGAGTCTCAAAATGACCTGAAATAGGAAATAGGATATATCTTTAAAAATAACTTGGATTGGAAAGCTTCGCTCGCCGGTCCCTAGCACGTTGAAAGAAAAAAAAATGCCTGTACCCCACATCAGATTGCTTGATAAGCACTGGCCTAGAATATCATGCAATTTAACCCATAGCAGGGTAGAGAAGAGCTGTATTCCAGTCTTTCCTCGGGCTAGCTGCGCAAAAATGAATATCACAAACGAGGGAAGTATTTGAACTCCACTCCCCGATTCCACTTTCATCCCCGATAACATTACGCTACCAGATATGCCGTTTACCTTCAGGATGTGGGAGAACATTGTTCTCCACAACTTCCTAACGTTTGTAGTTCGTAGTTTACTGGAACTCGGCTCTCCGCGTTCAATTCCGAGCCGTTATCCATTACACCATCCGCACATCCAAGCTTACAGCACCTGGTATTACTAAGCGGTCACCCATTTAGCTACTGACCAGGTTCGACGTTGCTTAAATTCGGTGATCGTACGAGAACAGGTGTTTCAAGTGATGTGGCCGTGAGCCATATCACCTGGTATTCCTAAGCGGTTATTCATCTAGCTACTGACCAGTTTCGACGTTGCTTAACTTCGGTGATCGTACGAGAACAGGTGTTTCAAAATGATGTGGCCGTGAGTTGTATTCCTAAGCGGTCACCCATCTGGGTACTTTAGCAAAGTAATAATTGTTATTTCTCTGAGAGTATGAATCAGCTTGAACATCACAGCTGCAGATTGATCAATTTGATTTTTTACGGTTTATCATACCCGAGTGTATTGTTTAACGACGAAAGATATTTTGGATTGCGACAGTAATTCTTTTTTTTTTTGCGAATGAATATTGAATAAACAATTTGTTTTTAAGAATGGCAATAATTTTTACGGATATAAGTCTTACAATTTAACCCATAGATATGAATTCATTTTCCCGTAAGTGAATGTAACGAATCCGATTGGAATTGGAACTCGGCTCTCCAATTTCTCATTCTGAGTCGCTATCCATTACACCATCCGCACATACAGTTGCAAAAACATTTCTTTTTCGCGATTTAGGAAAATAAAAAGTAACAACAAGGCGAAGGAAACACCACCAGCGTGAAGACATGCAAGGTCTGCTTAATATGGTGGTGATGTTGTTTCTCTTGGAAATTTCCGTTAGTTGACTATTTACTAAGTGTAATTAATTTGAATTAATTCCTAAGTATTTGTATGTTCCATCTTGGGCTAGTTCCTTAATCTTGTTGCTGATATCAATTATTATTATTATTATTATTGATATCAATTAATATTATTATATGTATTATCATTATAATTATTATTATTAAATAAAAGATTGACGTACATCTTCCAATATTTTTCAACAGTTAAGACAAGAGCGCGATTTAAGTAAAGAAAAAGAAATGCAAAAACACAGTGTTTGGCAATGTTAAACAATATTTCGACAAAAAGATCTGTCTTTAAGAAAAGAAAAAGAAAGATTTGTCTTTAAGAAAAGAAAAAGAAAGGAAAAAACACAGTGTTTGGCAATGTTAAACAATATTTCGACAAAAAGATCTGTCTTTAGGAAAAGAAAAAGAAAGATTTGTCTTTAAGAAAAGAAAAAGAAAGGAAAAAACACAGTGTTTGGCAATGTTAAACAATATTTCGACAAAAAGATCTGTCTTTAAGAAAAGAAAAAGAAAGATTTGTCTTTAAGAAAAGAAAAAGAAAGGAAAAAACACAGTGTTTGGCAATGTTAAACAATATTTCGACAAAAAGATCTGTCTTTAGGAAAAGAAAAGAAAGATTTGTCTTTAAGAAAAGAAAAGAAAGGAAAAAAAACACAGTGTTTGGCAATGTTAAACAATATTTCGACAAAAAGATCTGTCTTTAAGAAAAGAAAAAGAAAGATTTGTCTTTAAGAAAAGAAAAAGAATGGAAAAAACACAGTGTTTGGCAATGTTAAACAATATTTCGACAAAAAGATCTGTCTTTGAGAAAAGAAAAAGAAAGATTTGTCTTTAAGAAAAGAAAAAGAAAGGAAAAAACACAGTGTTTGGCAATGTTAAACAATATTTCGACAAAAAGATCTGTCTTTAGGAAAAGAAAAAGAAAGATTTGTCTTTAAGAAAAGAAAAAGAAAGGAAAAAACACAGTGTTTGGCAATGTTAAAAATATTTCGACAAAAGATCTGTCTTTAGAAAAGAAAAAGAAAGATTTGTCTTTAAGAAAAGAAAAAGAAAAAAAAACACAGTGTTTGGCAATGTTAAACAATATTTCGACAAAAGATCTGTCTTTAAGAAAAGAAAAAGAAAGATTTGTCTTTAAGAAAAGAAAAAAGAAAGGAAAAACACAGTGTTTGCAATGTTAAACAATATTTCGACAAAAAGATCTGTCTTTAAGAAAAGAAAAAGAAAGATTTGTCTTTAAGAAAAGAAAAAGAAAGGAAAAAACGAAGTGTTTGGCAATGTTAAACAATATTTCGACAAAAAGTCTGTCTTTAGGAAAAGAAAAAGGAAGATTTGTCTTTAAGAAAAGAAAAAGAAATGAAAAAACAGTGTTTGACAATGTTAAACAATATTTCGACAAAAAGATCTGTCTTTAAGAAAAGAAAAAGAAAGATTTGTCTTTAAGAAAAGAAAAAGAAAGGAAAAAACACAGTGTTTGGCAATGTTAAACAATATCTCGACAAAAAGATCTGTCTTTAAGAAAAGAAAAAGAAAGATTTGTCTTTAAGAAAAGAAAAAGAAATGAAAAAACAGTGTTTGACAATGTTAAACAATATTTCGACAAAAAGATCTGTCTTTAGGTAAAAGAAAAAGGAAGATTTGTCTTTATTAAAAGAAAAAGAAATGAAAAAACAGTGTTTGGCAATGTTAAACAATATCTCGACAAAAAGATCTGTCTTTAAGAAAAGAAAAAGAAAGATTTGTGTTTAAGAAAAGAAAAAGAAATGAAAAAAACAGTGTTTGACAATGTTAAACAATATTTCGACAAAAAGTCTGTCTTTAGGAAAAGAAAAAGGAAGATTTGTCTTTATTAAAAGAAAAAGAAATGAAAAAACAGTGTTTGACAATGTTAAACAATATTTCGACAAAAAGATCTGTCTTTAGGAAAAGAAAGATTTGTCTTTAAGAAAAGAAAAAGAAAGGAAAAAACACAGTGTTTGACAATGTTAAACAATATTTCGACAAAAAGATCTGTCTTTAGGAAAAGAAAAAGAAAGATTTGTCTTTAAGAAAAGAAAAAGAAATGAAAAAAACACAGTGTTTGACAATGTTAAACAATATTTCAACAAAAGGATCTGTCTTCAAGTTATATTTAAAAAGAAATTAAGCATAAAGATATATAAATCCACAAAAAATTATAAGTCTTTCTACAGAGTTGCTTGTCTTGTCATGAAGCACGGTCGTACTGGTAATCAATGCGTCAAAACGAATGAAACGCCGCCAGCGTGAAGTCATAAAACTGAAACGTGTTTAATATGATGGCCATCTTGTTCATCTTGGAATTTTCCGTTAGTTTATTAGTTACTAAGAGGAATTAAGAAAACAGCTTATGGAACTCTCCTGACTTTCTCTTTATTCCCAGATGGCGGGAAGTTAGTAATTTGCATACGTAACTATCCTCATGCGTTTTACGGGTCGAAAGGTCGGTAGATTGTGAATATAAAAAGTGTTCCTTGTGATGCTTGTCGAAATTTCAGCCGTTTGTAATACAATGTTCTGATGTCACATTGTGTCTGACATCATGTGTCCATTGAATCTTTAATAATAATAATAATAATAATAATAATAATAATGAGCGAAGGCCGTGATTTAAAATAGAGAAGAAAAAGACAAGTTTTTAACAATGCTTAACAATATTTCGAAAGTGTCTTCTAACAGACGACAAATTTCAAGATGAGCACAATCACTATCGTATTACGTTTAAGTTCCATTTCCTTCACACTGAATGCGTTTCATCCGTTTTGACGCGTTGATTACCACTACAACCGTTTTTCTCAAGTGACGTTTGTGCAAAGATGTGTAATTTTTTTATTTTATTCTGATACTTGTATGCAATTTTTGAACATAACTTGAAGAAGACAGAGATACTCTCGACATATTGCTAAATATTGTTAAACACCGCGTTTTTACTTCGCTTTCTTTTTTATTAAATCGCGCTTTTCGCTAAGTGTTGCAAAATATTTGAAGAGTTACGTCAATCATTTTCTTCAATAATAATAATAATAATAATATTGACAATAATAAAAACCAATTTTTACTCATTTTTTTCTCCGCGCATGAATACAATAAATGAGATCTACTTTTTCTCTCGCTATTATCTCATTACAATCCGCGTTCCTTAACCATTTTCCAAATTACAACTTTTACCTAACGCCTGCGTGCGTCGAACACGCTGTATAGCGCGCGTATCTGTTTGCTATCTTATTGGATCGACCGCTAATCGAATCTGTGCCTGTTTTCTAGTGCACAGCAGCGGAGAAAGAGCGAGGTAGGAGAATGGGGAACAGTTACAGATCAGTCTGCCCTATTTGTACCGACCACTGACAGCACATGACTTGACGAGCGACTAATGCTATTAAGTGGTGACAAGAGAATTACCTAGAATGGATCGTTGCAGATTGGAAAAATGACGCTAACCTGCTAGTTGGAACCGTTGACAGAACGAAGCGTTTTCACCTACACACCTTGTAATTCACACACAGCATTTTGTCTCATTATATATATCAGCGGTAGAAGTAAAAGTATCTTTGCTATGAGAACCGACTTGATTGGCACCACGCAATTCCCGCGCGATGGATGGATGCACGCATGCAAACGTGGGGGACTGGTATACAGACAGCTTCGATTTTTGTTGGCTTCGTAATTTTTGATTTGTTTTGTTATCGTTGCTTAGATAAGGCGGCAATTACCTTTTACTCGAAATATTCTTTACGCTTCTCTGCATCCGTAGAGTCAGATTATTTCGAAAGATTTCAGTTTGAATAAGCGTTTCGTTCTCTGGTTTGCTGACTGAAGAAAGCCGGCACTGTCGGTTGATTTTTTTTAGCGGCATATAAACATCTCTATGGGTTATTAAATGCCGAAATGTAAATATTTTGAGCGCAATTATATGCCTTCAACTACAGATAAAATGGTGATTTTCCAAGCGGAGTTTAGATGTGGCACAAGGCCGAAAGTAAGGGGTACCCAGTGAAGATCGAACTTACTACTCAGCTTTAATTGTTCTAGCGAGTCAAGCTTGCTAACCATTACACCGCCTCGAGGTGCCAAAACTACAGATGTAACGTATTGTAGGTAACTGTCGTGAAGTCCTAAGTCCTTCATGTTACTACTCAATGATTATGCATAGTAGACCTCCCTCTCATAATCGGAATCATTATATATATATATATATATATATATATATATATATATATATATATATGCATATAGTAGTTTATAGTATATATACAGTAGTTTTACTATAAATAGGTATTGTTAGTAATTTTATTATAAATAGGTATTTTGGTAATTTTACTATAAATTGGCATTGTTGGTAATTTTACAAAAAATAGGAATTGTTAGTAATTTTACTATAAATAGGTATTTTTGGTAATTTTACTATAAATAGGCATTGTTAGTAATTTTACAAAAAATAGGCATTGTTGGTAATTTTTTTATATAAAACTAGCAGTAGAGCCAGGCGTTGCCCGGGGATGTAACAGTAAGAGATAGATCAAGTATTGACCATCATAAAGACTGAAAAATAAAATTGACAAAGATTATTGTTTAAGGTTGACGGACACGCATGTCTTAATTAGTTTTTTTTTTTTTTCTTTTTTTTTTTTACGAATTGGTCAAACCCAAACTCAAACAAAAACATTGTTTTCAATCGTTATGAGTCTACCGATTGAATAGAATTTTATTATAAACAATTGTCTTGTAAATGGAATTTTAAAGCATTCTGAATGTAAAAAATAAAGAAAAAAGTGTGCAAGACAATAAGAAACACTACCTGCCAAAAAAAGTGAAGCTTTGTTGAAATCGGTTGAAAAATGTAGGAAATCCGATCCCATATATAAACGAACACACACACACACACACACACACACACACACACACACACACACACACACAAACAAACAACCTGGGTTTTATAATAAGTATATCTTGATATGAGTTGTCCCCCTTTCCCTCAACAGCGATGCCACTTAATCATGTTTTCAAATTGTGTTTTTCCAATTTTTGGCGCTGTCAGAACCACCGCAAGGTAATCCTGTGAAGTTTTGTTGAAATCGGTTGAAAAATGTAGGAAATCCGATCCAATATATAAACGAAACAGACAGACACACAACTTGGGTTTTATAATAAGATGTATTGCTGGTATTTTTTACTATAGATATGTATTTTTATACTTTCATAGTGTTTTCTTTTTGGTTGGGGATTTACTATTTGCTCATAGCTTAGACCCCCTAACACGTGCTACCACCCTGGGTTAGGATGAACCTGGGAACAACAGCAATTAAGAGGTGGTCCAACGCTCCTCAAAATCTCCAATCTCCCTATCAGAGGTCTTGTTGACTGTCGGTTTTGATGCAAGGTGTGACTATTGGGTTGTAGTGGTGTCTTCGTGATCGGTGCTAGTAAGATAAATTCATATCGCTAGGTATTATTTTGTGTTATTTGATATTTTATCGGTCACCAAGTAACATTGTTGATCAAGCAAGGTCTGAAGAGTGGCTTAAAGTGAAATCCTTCTCTTCATAGAATCCTCAAAATTATCATATCTGCCCAGTTTTGTATCCAAACGTAAGCAATGTAATTTTCTTATGAAGTAATTTATTAAGCCGACATATTTTTAATCACTTTAAACGTTATTTTTATTGGATACTCGTATTTAAATAGACGCTCCGTTTATTCATTGAACGGTATATTTATTTTGGTCTTCTTTTTATGTGCCGTGTCCCTTCAGGACGCAGGCGATCATGGCTCTCCACTTCCTCCTATCCCTTGTAGCTCTCAATAACTTTCGTCCCTCTGCCATCTCCCACAGACCACTTGCTTAAGCCCGCTAGGTATGTGTATGCCTTCCCTCTATTCGACCTCTGAGTATCAGATTCTCCAAGACCACCTTTCTCATTACCTGTCCCAGAAATTTCAGCTGTCTCTTCCTGATGTTAATTATAAGCTTCCTCCTTGTTTGCATCTTATCCAAAACCTTATCGCTGCTCACACGTTCGGTCCATGATATCCTCAGCATCCTTCTGTAGAACCATATATCAGCCGCCTCGAGTCTCTTCTTCATCTTTGAGGAGACCGTCCAACATTCGCTGACGTAAAAGAGGAATATTTGACAAGTCTTATTAAAGGAAAATACGTGCCCTCCAGTAGGAATCGAACCTGCGTTCCCCTTGGCAGGAGAAATCATCGTTACTCAAATATGAGTGTCTACTAAAATAAAGTTTAAGTAATAAAACATGTCAGAATAATAAACTAAAAAATCCAATAATTCTTTAAAAATTGCTTTGTTTACGTTTGTAGTAATCTTAGAGTTTTAAATTTTTTTGGCTGCTAATTAGCTTGCAGCTGCTGCTACTGATACTGGATGTCATATTTTGACTGCTGCTGCTGCGGCGGTTGAAGATTTGCTGTCATTTCTCTTTCTTTAATAGTGACTTCCATATTTCATTTATTTCTATGGCGTCTCCCTAAACTGGCGAGCAATAACTGAGCGTTATTAAATAAAATTAGAACTAGAATATATCCCTAAGCATGACCAGTGGAATGGGAACAGTCTACACCCGTAGATTAAATAAAGGGTTCAGTTCAGAATTCCTTGTAGGCTACCCAGATCGATATACAGGAAGAGGAAGGCCGGGGTTGGGTACAACAGCTGAAACGTTATTGTAACAACAACAAAGATGAGGACAATAGTTTGAACGTAAACAGTGTAAATCCCAGAAATTCAGACAATTTTTTCTTATCGTGTAAACGTTCGTCTTCTCCCCTTTTCGGATCAATGGGGGTGAAAAAGTAGATTTATGGCTGAGTGGAAACAGCAATCGACAGATACAAACAGACGCACATAAATCATTTTTGTTTGTGGTCCATGAAAAAGCGATTTACCGATTTCATGATGTTATCGTATGATGTGGCAATGGCGGATAAAAATGAATCATAGGCGGCGGCGGCTGAATAAAGAACTGGAGAAGCTTCATTGCTTTCACGCAGAAACCCGAGCAGGCGCACATAGGTTGCTCGGGGTGTGTTAGTATTAAATCCGAGCCGTTTATATAACACTTGGCATCACGGTTAGGATTTATGAAACAACTATATCTGAACATTCCTGTTCCCTAATTATTACATAAGGATACACCAAATGCAATGGACATTATTTTACTACGAAAATGCATTACAATTATATATTATACAGAGTGCGGCAGAAATACCTCCCACATAATGGTAAGACGTTAGTGGCAATGGTTTCTTTTTATAGCTGATATCTTACCATTATGTAGGAGGTACAGGTGGGAGTTAGATATGGTAGATATATGTGGAGGTATTTCTAGGAGGTATATGCAGGTAGTATTTCTGGAATGTAATGTGGGAGGTATTTCTATGTGGTTTATGTGGGAAGTATTTCTGGGCGGTATATGAGGTATTATTTCTGGGAGGTATGTGTGGGAAATATTTGTGGGAGGTATTTCTGGGAGGTATATGTGTGAACTACTTTTGGGAGGTATGTGTGGGAGGTAATTCTGGGAGGTGTATGTGGGAGGTATTTCTAGGAGGTACATATAAGGTATTTCTGTGAGGAATATATAGGAGGTATTTCTGGCAGGTATTTCTGGCAGGTATTTCTGGGAGTTTTATGTGAGAGATATATATGGGAGGCGAAGGTGGGAAGTATTTCTAGGAGGTATATATGAGGTATTTCTGTGAGGAATATATAGGAGGTATTTCTGGCAGGTATTTCTGGGAGTTTTATGTGAGAGGTATATATAGGAGGCGAAGGTGGGAGGTATTTCTAGGAGGTATATATGAGGTATTTCTCTGAGGAATATATAGGAGGTATTTCTGGCAGGTATTTCTGGGAGTTTTATGTGAGAGGTATATATGGGAGGCGAAGGTGGGAGGTATTTCTAGGAGGTATATATGAGGTATTTCTGTGAGGAATATACAGGAGGTATTTCTGGCAGGTATTTCTGGCAGGTATTTCTGGGAGTTTATGTGAGAGGTATATGTGGGAGGTGAAGGTGGGAGGTATTTCTAGAAGGTATATATGAGGTATTTCTGTGAGGAATATATAGGAAGTATTTCTGGCAGGTATTTCTGGGAGTTTTATGTGAGAGGTATATATAGGAGGCGAAGGTGGGAGGTATTTCTAGGAGGTATATGTGTGAGGAATTACTGGAGTATTTATGGGAGGCATTTCTGGGTGGTAATTCTGGAAGATATTTCTGGGTGGTATACGTGGGAGATATAGATGAGAGGTATTTCTAGGAGTTATATATGTGAGATATTTCTGGGAATTATATGTGGAAGGTATTTCTGGGAGTTATATGAGGGGGTGCTTCTGAGAGGTTATACGGGAAGTGAAGATGGGAGGTATTCCTAGGAGGTATATTTGTGAGGTATTTCTGGGAGATATATGTGGAATGTATTTCTTTCGCACCCTTAATAATTACGCCAACACTTTTAGTCACTCATTCCTTATATAGAGAGAGACAGTAAATGCTACAGTTTTTATTGAAATGCATTAGAAATTATTTTACTATAGAAATTACTTGGTTCCAATCTCACTGTAATGAGACATTCCCTAACCACCCCACGCAGTCCGGTGACACAAAGCCGAAGTTATTGCCGAGTATCCGAGTCCGTAGGCGCGACCAAAATTTCCCCGTAGTTCCGTAAAAAACAGGATCGGGTAGCTGTCTCCCGAGACGAAACTCGACATAGCCTCGTCTGGGGATCCTCTCTGCACGGAGGCAGAGAGTTTGACCAGCACACTTCCGAAGTAATTCGGAGAGTGATCTAAACGTAGCATAGATATGGCCAAGGCTGAAAGTATGGAGCACCCAGTGATCGAACTCACTACGTACTCATAATTGATCTAACGAGACAAGCTTGCTAACCATTATACTACGTCGAATCATTTTTAATACTGCTTTTTTAAACACTATTTTAATCCTATTTAATATTATTTTAATACTATTTTATAAATATTTAATACTATTTCAATACTATTTTAAAAATATTAATGTTATTTTAATACTATTTATTAATATTTTAATACTATTTTAATACTATTATTATTCAAATATTATTTATTACTATTTTTAATACTATTCAATACTACTTTAATACTATTTAATATTATTTTAATACTATTTTATAAATATTAATACTATTTTAATACTATTTATTACTATATTAATACTATTTTAATACTATTTATTACTATTTTAATACTATTTAAATACTATTGCATTTTAAATACTATTGCTCACGAGCTACAAGAGTGTTACTGAATGAGGTTGTTGTAAATGCGTACAAAGAGAGAGAGAGAGAGAGAGAGAGAGAGAGAGAGAGAGAGAGAGAGAGAGAGTAAAGAGTCAATGTTGTGAGGGTATGTATGATAGATAATTGTGTTGGTATTAGATTTAAAGAGGTTAAGATTATAGTAATCCGGGAAGCATCATCTCGGGAGTCTATACAACAGCAAAATATTTCTGAGGAAGAAGCTATCCGAGTTAAACTTTTTCGTTAGCAATGAGGATAATTCGGTTCCTTGTATGTGGCTTGGCAGGTGCTCACTGCGAATGTCTGAACTGGTGGAACTAAAGAATGTCGCTCGTCTGAAAACCTACCAGGAAAATAACTATAGGGAGGCTAGTAACAATTCGCCTATGGGGTGGGGGGAGGTGTTTGTAAGGTTGAAAATAATTCATCACCCACAAGGCCGCGTAAACGCTTTTGATCTCTGTTAAAGCTGTGAGATAAATTCGGCGTACATAATGAGAAAAGAGAGCTTGGAGAATTTGAAACTCACAAAATATATTGAAGGCGGGAGTGGCACAAGGAAAAAGCAATTAACCTACCTGACGACGGAACAGGGAGTGGAAGGGATAGTAAAAAGACAAGCATTGCTAAGAGTTACAAAGGATAGGAAGTTGTGGAGGGCTATGACCATTAACCTTTCTGTAGGAATACGACACAAAGAAAAATGAGGAAAAGAAGTGACAAATCCGTTTAAATGCAGCATATGGATCCTTGTTTCAGTTTTCCCACAGTTGCCCACTGTCTTTACCTTTACTCCTCAACTATAATCATTTTCTACACTCAAAAATAACTGTTGAAGGCGGTAGAGAACAGCAAATCAGTGATTAACCACCAAATCACTATACAAATTCTTTTTTATGTGTCATGTCTTCTCAGGAATTGGGTGATCATGGCTCTCCACAATTTCCTGTCCTTTGTAGCCCTTAATAAATTTTGTCTTTTCGTTTCTCATAAAATCTGTTTTGCCATCCATTTGTTCAAGCTCATCAAGCATGTTATGCATTGTTTTCCTCTATCCCACGTGCCTTCAATCTGCCCTGTGAGTATCAAATTTCCCAAGCCCTCCTTCCTCATTATATGTCCTAGAAATTTCAACTGCCTCCTCTTGATGTCAAGTATAAGTTTCCTTTTAGTTTCCATTTTCTCTGAAACCTCGTCGCTGCTCACATGATCGGTTCACGGTATCCTCAGCATCCTTCTGTAGAACCACATTTCTGTTGCTTCAAGTCTCTTCTTCATCTGTGAAGAGATTGTCCAGCATTCACTGCCATATAGGAAGACAGATACATGGCAATTATTTATTAAATACATACACCAAAAAACTTTCATTCACTCTATTATACATACATACATACATACATACATACATATATATATATATATATATATATATATATATATATATATATATATATATATATATGTTTCGTTGAATAATATAGACATATTGCGCCTAACTTATTTTTATATACATGGTTAAAATGGATTCAACGCACAAGACCAAAATTGAAAATGAAACCTCAGCTGGTGTATCAAATAGAAACATTCGAGTAAGATAAACCGTCCCCCCCTTTCTGCGTGGGTGTCTATAATATATATATTTGACTTTAAGAGGGATGGATTCCGCCAGGTCTACTTTCCCAAGACATTTGAATAAAGGTTGAATGAATACCTGTGTGACTTTCAAGCCATATATGACGAGTGAACTGATCAGGAAGCACGCATATGCGTTGAGACGCTACGACTACATCCGGTCATGGGGCTGTTGTTGCTGCTGATTCATTTAAGACAATTTAAAAGTATTACTGAGAGAAAGAATTGCATACCCCAAACGTCTGTATTTTTTTTCCAAGAGAGTATATGGTTCAGTATAACTTCAATTATGCAGTATTTTTATTTTATTTAGACGGTTCTTGTACATTATACAGTTCTTACAATCAGAAAGTCGTATAGACGTGGCTTTTGAAAACAAGAATTTTTACGCCAACAAAGACTTGGGGTATGGGCGCCTTGAAATAGGGTAATCGATTAGATATTGGCCCGCAGCCCTCTGACATATATCATCTAGCGTTGTAGACCCCACTATTGACCGTTAAGACAAAGTAAATATCTTAAACAAATGTCAATCTGTCTCAGAAAATCTTAAATTTATGTTCTCCAAGGCGTTAATGTCTTTCTGCTTTATATTAGCGATCTACGTAAGAAGATTCTCAAGTCATTAGTAAATATCAATGCAGATGATGCTACAGTTTAGAAGTTTTTTTTAAGCGTTTCACCCCAAGCAAGTCGGGAAGCCACTAGCACGCAAGGGGTTCCAGAGAGTTAGAGCGAGAGCAAATAGGAGTGATAGAGGAAAGAAAGAAGAGAAGGATAGGAGATAGATCAAGGCATCCGGAGACATTGATTGACATTACATTTGAATAGTTAGAGATTATAGCTATCAGAGAAACAAGAAAAGGGGAGGGAGTTCCACAGGCGAGAAATGCGAGACATGAAGCTATTGGAGTAGAAGAAACGGCTATATTTAACAGTTTCCATAGTGAAAGGGTAAGAGCGACATGACAGCCTAGTTAAGCGCTTAAATTCATGAAGTCTGGGAACCAGCGAAAGCAGCTCATCGGAGCAGTTACCGTGAAAGCATTTATAAAATAAAAAGACAAAGGCAGGCGATGGCACGTCTGTGAGAGAGCGACTAAAGACGTGATACCAGATCAGGGCCAATTACAAGCGACTGATCTCTCCTCTGTTTTATCTTTAACAGCTCGATGGGGGAAAACTGGCTTGTAACATTCAATGCCACCAAAACCAAATTAGATTTCATAGTTAGGATGAACGGTTGTACACTGAATGTATGTTCTTGCCTTGAACGCTGATTGGGTCTCAAGTTCACCTCAGATCTAACCTGGAACTCACATATACGATCTATCGCCTAAGATACTGAAGAAGTAGTCGGTTTCTGTTGGCACACCGGAAAGTACCTAACTACTTGTTGCAAATTTGTCTTTGTTCATAACCGAAAATTCGAATGCCATATTTAGACTGAGTCTTGAAATTGTAGGAGGAGACACGGTGGAGTAAGGGATAGCGGACTGAAGAATTGGAGAGCCGAGTTCGAATTCCAGTCGAATCCATTACATTCATTTACGTGCTAATACCCTTAGGAAAGGCATGAATCCTCTTTATCTCTCTCCAGCCATGGGCAAATAGCAGGACAGATTAGGTTCTATACTGCAGGAAAAAAATCTACCTCGTCAGTCATGTATCGAAAGATATTTTTTTTTTAAATAAGTGTTGCTTGTAATATATTTTTGTCAAAAATGTATTGTTGGTAATATATTTTTTTACATAAATGTACTGCTCGTAATAATTTTTTAAATGTATTTCTGGTAAATTTTTTTCAAAAAATGTATTGCTGGTAATATTTTTTTTCAAAAATGTATTGCTGGTAATCATTTTCCAAAAAAAGTATTGCTGGTATTGAAGCCTACTTTTATACTTTCATAGCGTTTTGACTTCTTTTGGCGGGAACGTTAAGTATTTGCCCATAGATGGAACCCTAACAGCTGCTACCACCCCGGGCCAGGGTGGACCTGGGAACACCAGCAATTAAGAGGTGGTTCCACACTCCTCAAAACTTCCTGATCAAAGGCCTTGATGGAGTTTCTCCTCTTACCCAGGACGTGGATGTAGTTTATCGTCAATACCCAGGACGGGCTTTTGGGTGAACTCGCTTTTAAAAAAAAAAATGTCGTTCATGTTTGCCACATAAGCATTAACTTGAATTCGTTTTTATGATTATTTTCTAAGCGTAGCTTAGATATGGTACAAGACAGAACTATGCGGCACCCAGTGAGGATTCAATTCGCTACTCAGTCGTAAGTGTTCAAGCTTGCTAACCATTGCACCATGTCGAGGTACCCTCAACTCTTTTTTGTCTTTCAAGACCGATACAGAACGCTCTTGTCAAGGATGACGTATGAAGAAAGATATATTTGCAATTATGATAAAATTGCCGTTGGTGGATTAAATTTTGATTGGAATATTTGCAATTGAACAAACGACGGCAATCTCGATTGATTTTAATCGATAATTAAACATAAAAACTATCAGAGACGGCATGATGAAAGCAAAGGCAAAACTGGCAAACGATCGACGACATGACCATAGCGATGGCGACAATGTTCTGTCAACTAATTACATAGGTTCGTTAGGTATGCGATGCTTTTTTCTTGCCTTCAATATGTCCCTGAGTGTGTTAGAGAATGCGAAGACCTGGGCCAGAATGGTCAGCGATTGACAAGAGAACCTCGTTGGCGGGGTATTCTGACAGTGAAGGATTGCCTTTGTCTGGGTTTTGAATGTAAGTCTAGAACAGAGGGCCTCAATAATTCTGAAGCATCGATATGCCTCCCACAATCAGGTATGCGATCGGTTGATACCATCCGCGGAAGGACACTGAGCCAACGTGTGACATGCGTTCCTGTGACGTCAATTCTCCTACTGCCTCTTATAATAATTAATAAAATGAATACCAAAAGTAAATGACCCTTTTCGTTGATTCTGTTTTATAAGAAGCGTATGGATCCCGAGACGACACATAATGCAACAAATGACAGATTTTCAAAGCCTTCTTATATGCCCAAGAAATTTCAACTATCTCTTTTTATGCTACGTAAAAATTATTGTGCCCGATAAATTTCAACCCCTTTTATGCTACGTAAAAGTATATTTTTAATTCCATTTTCTCTAAAATTTAATCGTTGCTGACGTGTTCAGGCCATTAAAGTCTCATCCAGATTTCTGTAGCCTCAATTCTCTTCTTCATCTGTGATAAAACAGTTCAGGATTCAGTATCATATAAAGGAAACCGAAGGCCGAAAGTATGGGACACCTAGTGAGGATCGGACTCAATTTTCAGTCGTAACTGATCTAGCGATACAAGCTCGTTGACCATTACACCACGGCGAGGTGCCTAAATGTTTATTTTCTAAGCGTAGCTTAGATGTGGCACAAGGCCGAAAGTATGGGGCACCTAGTGAGGGTCGAACGTAACTGATTTGGCGAGTCAAGCTAATCAGTCGTAACTGATTTAGCGAGACAAGATCGCTAACCATTACACCAGGCCAAGGTGCCCAACTTTATATCATAGAGATTACGTTTTTACACTGAAAGCTATTGTCAAGGATGACGTGTGAAAAGATACATTTGCAATAATGACAAAACCAAACGTGCCGTGGGTAGATTAAATTTTGATCCGGATATTTGCAATTGAACAAAAATGACAACAATCTCAATTGATTTTAATCGATAATTAGACGTGGCAAAATTATCAGAGACAACATGGAAGCAAAGGCAAAGCTGAGAAGCGAAATTTTAACGATCAACAACATAAGTAAAATAATGGCGATTTTGTCAACATCAATACGGATAAATGGAGTCTTGAAGTCGGGTAAAGTTTAACGTGCACGACTGATTGACTATTACTACTGGGTGGGGGTTTTCATACACCATACTTATAGCACCATGCAAAAACTAAGACAAGTTTAGTAAATAACAAGTGTTATCACAAGCATCCGGTGGCGGGTAATGGTTAACGAGCTAGTCTGATCATTAATAGTGAGCTCAATTGTCACTAGATGACCCATACTTCTGAACTTTTACCAAAATTAAGCCAAGCGTAGTAATTAGTAAGGGTACCTCGGTGTCGGGTAATGGTTAACGAGCTAGCCTGAACATTAATAGTGAGCTCGATTGTCACTAGATGCCCCATACGTCTGAACTTTTACCAAAATTAAGCCAAGCTTAGTAATTAGCAAGGGGACCTCGGTGTCGGGTAATGGTTAACGGGCTAGTCTGACCATTAATAGTGAGTTCGATTGTCACTAGATGCCACATACTTCTGAACTTTTACCAAAATTAAGCCAAGCTTAATAATTAGCAAGGGGACCTCGGTGTCGGGTAATGGTTAACAAGCAAGTCTGACCATTAAGAGTGAGTTTGATTGCCACTAGGTAATCCATACTTCTAAATTTGTGCCAAAATTAAACCAAGCGTAGTAAATAGCAAGGGATCCGCGGTGTCGGGTAATGATTAACGAGCCATTCCGACCATTAATAAGGAGCTTGATTGTTACCATGTGCCCTATACTTCTAATCTTATGCCAAAATTAAACCAAGTGTAGTAAATATCAAGGGAACCTCGGTGTCGGGTAATGGTTAATGAGCTATTAATACTGAGGTTGATTGTCGCTAGGCGTCCCATAAATCTATGTGCGACAATCAAGCCAAGCGTAGTAAATAACAAAGGTATCTTAATATCGAGTAATAGTCAATGAACTAGTCTGACCATTAATAGCGAATTTGATTCTCACTGGGTGCTCCACGCATGAGTCTTTTGCGAAAACAATTCAAAACCTAGGAAATATCTAAGGCAATTCGGTGTCGTGTAATGGTTAACAAGCTAGTTTGATTGACAATTACTATTGATTAATAGTTTTGCTCCTCATTGGGTGCCCACTACATTTAGCCTTGTACCAAACTAAGCTGAGTTTAGTTAATATTAGCAAATATTCAATGCACGATCTTTACGTTATTTTCGTTAAGTCTGTTTAAACCTATCTGATCAAACAGGATATATTTTCTCGCATCGATATTTTCTTGTCGCTATTTTCAATATCTTGCATATTTTTAAGATATGCCGGTTCTTATCCTTTATAAATAAATTCCATATTTGCCAACTTAGCCATAAAATGGAGCCAGTAGATACAGAATAAAAAGAGGAAATACGTTCTTTTGTAAAGAGGAACCGGAAATGAAAAATACATTGACCGCGTAACACCCACAGTAAATGTTTATTGAGAATAAAATTGTTCGCTTTTTAAAAATTAAAAAAGGTAAATTAAAAAAGATAAAAAAAAAAAAAATACGAATTCTTAGAAATACATACGAGATAGGCAAAAGGAAATACAGAAAGCAAATTATCACTTCCTTTCAAGGAAGAATCCTAAAACGAGGCTAGATTTATGAAAGAACGAGAAACCCGTGTAAGCTTTCTCACGTGTGGAACTTTGATCTTCCAAATTTTAGCAGCACGGGAAAAAGAAATCAAGAAGTCGGATAGAAAATTCAGCTGAGAAAACATTGCGTTCACTTTATCGCTTCATTAAAAGCTGTTGGGAAAGGTCAAAATAGGAATAAAGGTCGCAAGAAAAACCGAAATGATTTTGATTAAAATATTCTTATTATTTTTCCGATATTATTCCTTCTTGTTTTTTTTTAGCGTTTTCAAAATAAAACTGTTTTCTATTAATCAACTGAAAACCTTTTTTTGAATTCTATCAGTATGGTTGATGCTAACCTCCATCAGTACGACTTATTGCGCCTTATCAGGTTAACATTCTCGGCTGACATGAAGTGGAAAGAATGAATCCATTGCTAGTTCTGCTGCTAGAAAAGTTGGTTCACTGTGTTGTGCTAGACAATTTTTTTCTCCAGAGGCTATTTATATATATATATATATATATATATATATATATATATATATATATATATATATACACGAAACAGACGATTGCATATAGCATGAAACAGACTGACGTCTATGTTGACGTCTATGTTCACTTATATATATATATATATATATATATATATATATATATATAATTCTGCCTTTTGTGCATGCTTCGAAAATTGCTGCAACATATGGTCCGGTGCCGCTGCTATATATTTAGAGATTCTTGATAAAAATCAAAGACGATTTTGCCATGATATCGGTCCTGACCTGGCATCTCAGCTTCAGTAACTTTTCATAGCTTCTCTGTGCCATTTTTATAACTTCATAGTAATTGTCCTCATTAACTTTGCTCTAAGGTACCTAGACTTTATGAATTTAAACGTAGTATTGGCTATAAGATATCATCATTTTATAGTTAATTTGGCTCAATGTAACCGTAAGTTCTATGCTAAGCGTTTCCTTTCTCGCTTGTGGAACATTTTTCCGTCTCCATGCCTTCAAGCCAACTTTGATCTTCAAAATTTTAAATGTAATGTCAGTTGTTATCTACTGTCTTCTTGATTACTCTTCTGTTGTTCTCATTCCTTAATAATGTTTCTCTTTTTTTTCTTATTCCGTCACCCACCGTAACCCCTTGTGTCTTAGTGGCTTTAATGCCTCGTATGGAGTGAGATGATTAAAAAAAAATCTCAAAATGACATACTGCAAGAAGAATTTTTTTACAGTAAAGTTCATCCTGTAAAAGGCCCGGGTTCCACTCAAGGGTTACAGAGTAAGAGGTACCGTTTATACGGATAGGTGAGGAAGATAACGGTTAACCCTAGACTTGAACAGGTTAAAATTGTAATGATCGGGGAAACATCCACTTGGAATTCGGGTCCAAAGAGCTATGGTTCGTGGAAAGGTGCTGCTAGATTGGAACTTACATCTCGCCAGTGGAATTCGTAGGGAGTGAGGGTGGTTCGATAAAATGTGCGTGGAGGTTAGAACTGGCGGAAGTAAGGAATGTAGTGCGGCTGAGCACTTTCCGTGGAAGTAGCGATAGAGCAGTGAGAGGCTTGCCATATCTCGTCTATGAGAAAGGGACGTTGTATTCAGAATACAAAATTTGGCGCTATCAGTGAGTGCGTTTTATATTATTTTCATTGAAAATTCGTGTTTACTTTTATAGACCTAGCTTCTAATACATTCGATTCGGCGAAAATAAAATAGATTGGATTACGTGTATATTGGTTCATTTGTAGGACAGACAGAACGTCCTGGGTGAGACGCAAACTACATCTGCGCCCCTGGGTAAGACGATAAACTGCATCCGCGTCCTGGGTAAGACGATAAACTACATCCGCGTCCTGGGTAAGACGATAAACTACATCCGCGTCATGGGTAAGACGATAAACTGCATCCGCGTCCTGGGTAAGACGATAAACTACATCCGCGTCCTGGGTAAGACGATAAACTACATCTGGGTATGACGATAAACTGCCTCCACATCCTGCGTAAGACGATAAACTACATCCAAGAGCAAGGCCTCAGATCAGGAGGTTTTGAGGAGCGTGGAACCACCTCTTCATTGCTGGTGTCCCATGTCCACATTGACCTCGGGTGGTAGCAGCTGTTAAGGTCCCAGCTATGGGCAAATAGTTAACCCCCAAACTGGGGTCAAAACACTATGAAAGTGTAAACACGGGTTTTAATACAAGCAATACATATTTGTAAAAATATTACCAACAGTGAATTTTTGAAGAAAAAATATTACCAGCAATACATTTTTGAAGAAAAGATTATAACCAGCAATACATTTTTATAGCAAAAATATTACCAGCAATATATTTTTTGGAAAAAATATTGCCAGCAATACTTTCTTTGAAAAAAAATTACTAGTAATAAAGCACTTGTCGGCATTAAATAACCCATTGACACTAGTCTACTGTATATATAAACAAAAGGAACCAAACCAAACTCCAGTGGGGAATACAAATGATCGATACTCTTGTTGCTTGCTGCAAATATTTTAAAATTTGAAATTAAACCTAGTATTGGCAATAAGAACTCATCAATCTACAGCTGAGTTGGCTAGATGTAACTATAAGTTGTATGCTAAGAGTTTTTTTTTCTCGCACTTCTCACCTGTGGAACTCTCTTCCGCCTTCATGCGTTCCAACCAACTTTGATCTTCAAAAATTTGAATGTAATGTCAATCGATATCTGCTGTTTTCTTGAATACTCTTCTATTGTTCTCGCTTCTTAATAATGTTTCTCTTTTTTTCTTCTTATTCTTACACACTCAGTAACACTTTGGGTCTTAGTGGCTTTATCACCTTGCCTGGGGTGATATAATTAAAAATAAATAAAATATTACAGTTTTATGAAAGTGTGGCATTAATTACAGGTTCATGAAAATCAGCCATGATTACGGGGTTATAAAAATCCAGCATTAATTATGGCTTTCTACCTATAACTGATTAATACCTAAAAATGGACAGTAGGCACTAATTGGGTTAAGCTGTAAGCATCAGTAAATGAACTTATTGGAGCAACTTTTAAACATTTTAAACTCTAATGGCAATACCTTCATGGCAATTGTTCTGGCTAACATTCCTCTATGGTAGCTAGACTTTATAAATTTATACTCAATACTAGATTGGCAGCAAAATCTTATCATTTTGCCATTGAATTGGCTAGATGTAACTGTAAGTTCTATGCTAACAGTTTCTTTTCTTGCAGTTCTCTCCTTGTGGAACCCTTTTTTGCTTTCCAGTCAAGTTTTGATTTTCAAAATTTGAATATAAGTTCTTCCATTGAAAATGGTTAGATTAAATCAAAGTTCTATGCTAGCAGTTCTTTTCTGCAGTTCTTCCCTTTGGAACCCTTCTTGTTTTCCAGTCAAGTTTGATTTTCAAAAAATTTGAATATAATGTCAATCATTATACTTCCTCTTTCACATTGAAAAATGGCAGATAACTGTAAGTTCTATCTAGTGTTTCTTTTTTTTCTTGCAGTTCTCTCCTCAGGAACCTCTTCTTGTTTTCCAGTCAAGTTTGATTTTCAAAAATTTGAATATAATGTCAATCATTATTAATTAAATGGCTAGATGTAAACTGCAAGTTCCATGCTTTTCTTTTTTGCAGTTCTCCCCCTCAGGAATTTCTTTTTTCCAGTCAAGTTTGATTTTCAAAAATTTGAATATAATGTCAAATTATCTCACTTTGCCATTGAAATGGCTAGATGTAAACCGTGTTCTATGCTAGCAGTTTTTTTGCAGTTCTCTCCCTTTGAACTCTCTTCTTGTTTTCCAGTCAAGTTTGATTTTCAAAAATTTGAATATAATGTCAATCATTATCTACTCTCTTCTTGATCCCTCTTTTATTGTTCTCACTCCTTAATAAAGCTTCTCTTTTTTCTTTTTTCCGATTCCTTCGCACAAAGTAACCTTTTGTGTCTCATGCTAAACGCAATCTTCAGGCCATAATAAAATCTATAGCAATTTCTTCTTGGTTTATTTGATTAACATATTTTCGATACTCTTGTTGTTAGCTGCAAATATTTGATTGCAGTTTGGAATGCAGCGGAAGCGGTTTGCTACGAACGGTGGCCGATGGCGGTCGTCGTTAGCACACAGAGGCCAGTAATAAATCTAGTATTTCGCTATCCATTGCAATCAGCTTATTTTTGGGGTGGGGAGATTTGTCATTAATCAATCGTAAATAGCTTATGCGTCGATTCTAAAAGGAAAGACGTGATGAAGAAAAAAATATAGAGTCGCAGACATCATTAGAAGCATGAAATTCAATCACTTCAGCTCGATTCCCTTATCTGACTGCGCAATCTCCTTGCCCGTGTCTAATCGACCAGGAATCTTCGTGGCAGACACTGACGTAGGTTATCCAAGAACTGGAATTGTTTTTCTAATTATTTTCCTTATTATGTTTTATTTATTTATTTTGGAAAGATGGGAAAAGGAAATAAAACATTTAAAATTTTCTCGTTCAACATTTCTTGAACACGGCGTCAAAACTCTTCGCAGATGAAAAAAAAAACAATAACATTAATGTTTGAATTCAGTCCGGCAGCCGATAATCTAATTGTAACAACTTAGTAATTAAGAGTGTAACATTCAGGGAAGCATCCACGCGGGAGCCTTTTTTCATAAAGTGACGTTTCTGAGGGAATCAGTCCGACATCAGCAGCAAATATATCGATAAAAAAGTAAACGCTTTCTGTCTATATCTCTGAGATGAGGTATTATGATTACTTGCATTATTTACATTATTCGGCCTGTTATCCCCATCTTCATTGCCATATTCACAACGTTTCGGTCGTTGTACTCTCCGGTCTTCTTCAAGTTATAGAAATTTCCAACCGAATGCTTTATTTCATCCACCGGGGTAGATTTTTCTAGTTCCACGTGCCATGCCTCTTCTGGATATCTTAGTTATTTCCCTTTAACTCAACTCTCCACGTTTTTTGTTTCACCACTGCTGTGGCCTGGTATTGAACTCACAACTGTTTAGGTCTAGTCACTGGATCTAACCAACGTCTTTATCCATTTGGCTATGTGTCCTTGAGAACTCGAAATTCAAATCACCTGAAGAAGGCCGGAGCGTACAACAGCTGAAACGTTGTGAATATGGCAATGAAGATGCTTATAACAGTCCGAATAATGTAAATGATGCAAGTAATCATAATACATCATCTCAGAGATATAGAGAGATAACATTTATGTTTGAATACAAACGGACAGCCGTTAATTTAATTGTAACAACTTGGCCATTAAGATTGTAGTGGTCAGGGAAGCATTCACGCAGGAGCCTGTTTCGTAAAGTAACGTTTCTCGGGGAAAAAATGAGTGGGATTTTCTTCTTATGGTTGAAACAGGGAAGAAATGGGGATGATTCAACTCTAGGGAAGTGGCATAGCTTCTGCTACTTGTAAGAGTTTGAACTGGTGGAATTAATAACTGGTTCTTTTTTAATCATTTGCCTGAGAAATAGGAGCAAAGTAGCCTCAGGCTTGTAATGTTGCTTCCAAGTGAAAGATATTGTAGAATGGAGAATATATTTCCCGCCATAAGATTGTGTAGGTCTTATATGATAGCAATACTCCATTTTTTTGGTTTAATCAGGCTCTACTGAATTTATAACATACGCTTCATTTGTGATAACAGACATATCACATTGAAATTATCGGATCCCGTACGATCACCGAAGTTAAGCAACGTCGATTCCGGTCAGTACCTAGATGGGTGACTACTTGGGAATACCAGGTGGTGTAAGCTTGGATGTGCGGATTATGTCATGGACAACGGCTCGGAATTGTTAATCGGAGAGCCGGTTTCAATTCTAGCCGGATTTGTTATATTCCCTTTCACGTGAGAAAAATATCCGTGAGAAAGTCGGTTTACCGCCACATCATTTAGAAACACCGATTCCTTCTATCGATAAATCATTATCTGAAAAAAATATTTTCTGGCTTTAAATAACCTGCAAAGGGTTGATAATCCGTAAAAAACATATCGATAAAAAAATATTATGTGGGGAGAAACCAGCCGTCCACTTACAATCAAACCCAAAGCGCGTATATTTGTAACCCATTTATTGTCAAAATTAGCGCTAACAACTTTTTTGTGAGGATTATGAACACCTAAGCTATGGGGATGCTATAAATCTTCAGGAGGTTCCTGATCTTGGATGTTCCGTGTCCCTTTACGACGTGGGCGATCGTAGCTCTACAACCTCCGATCTTAGCTCTTAGAAAATATTACAGTGTAACCCGGATATAAGAGAAACCCGAATATAAGATAGATTTTCTCTGGTCCCAAATTAGAGCCTGTGTTAATGTATATAAATTAGACCAAACCAGGATATAAGAGAAACCCGGATATAAGAGACTTCTTCTCCGGTCCCGACAACTCTCTTACATCCGGGTTACACTGTATCTTTTTTTACCGCTTTAACACCCCCAACCCGTTCCAAAAAGCAAGTTACGGGTGTTGCACGCTACATCTTCCTGCTCCTTTTGCCTTCGTATTTTCTGTGAGTGTCAATTTCTTCAAGCCTACTGACCTCCTTTTTACCCCCCCCCTCCCTAAAAAAACACCTGTCTCTTTCTGATTCTGAGTTACACGTGTCCTATTTATCTCCATTTCTAACATTCCATCTCGTGTAGATTTTAACAGTTTTTCTCCCTTTTCTAAGGCCTTCGCGCCACTCGCCCTGTCATCCATTCACGCAGGTCCGTCAGGTAAGTGGTTCGCTGCCTTCCCCTATCACTTTTGCCCTCAATATGCCTGTGAGGGTCAAGTATTCCAAGCCCACTTTCCTCATTATCCAAGGAATTTCAACTGTCCCTTCCCGATCCTGAGTATGTGTTCTTTCTGTTGCCATTTTCTTTAAGACATCTCCGTTGCTTACTGGCGCCATCCATGGAATTCTCAGTATCCTTCTGTAGAACCAAATTTCCGCTGCCTCCAGTTTTCCTTTCTCATACTTAGAGAAATCGTCCAGCACTCACTGGACGAATAATACATAGCAATCCTTTTGTTTGTTTCTTGATATATCCCCGAAAGGGATCTATTTGAACGAAGTAGCTAAGTGGTTTTGGCTAAAATAACCAAGTAGAATACGGTAGCAGTAATCGATTGGTACGCGTCGTAGTCGCAGGTAACATGTGTAGATCAATAGCGTAGTCCAATGGGCGTCGTTATAGACTTAGCTCTCAGACTAAGGCTCTTGACTTCTCCCCCCTACCTGTCCGTCGGTATTTATGACGGACACCAGCCAATCATATTCCAGTGAGGAGGAACACAGGTGTACGCACATTCCATTATATCATATATATATATATATATATATATATATATATATATATATATATATATATATATATATATGATATGTCCCTGAAAGGGATCTATTTGAACGAAGTAGCTAAGTGGTTTTGGCTACTATAACCAAGTAGAATGCGGTAGCAGTAATCGACTGGTACGCGTCGTAGTCGCAGGTAAGAAGTGTAGATCAATAGCGTAGTCCAATGGGCGTCGTTATACACTTAGCTCTCAGACTAAGGCTCTCGACTCTCCTACACGTCCGTCGGTATTTATGACGGACACCAGCCAATCATGTTCCAGTGAGGGGGGACATAGGTATTCCATTATATGATTTCTAAAGGAATTTCCCCGTTTCTCGGGAATATTCTTAGTGTTTTGAATGCGTGTTTCTCTCTATTAAGAACTGTTACTCTAAACAAAGATAAGTCCGAGAAGTCTAGAATGACAGACCGTGTCTGGCGGAAGGAATTTATAGATTGCCCCAACTGTGATAAGGTTTAGAGAGCATTTTTGGAGAGTGAGTTGAAGTAGGCCACATATATAGGTCTCTCAGACAAACATCAATATAATACGGCAGACTAGGCTCTTTAGCTGTGGTAAGGCAACCGGCAGAGGCATAGGACAACTCTGAATTCAAACCTCTGTTGCCTTGCAGTGATATCTAAACATAGAAAAGGTTACTGAAATAAATTTATGTAGAAAATCTGGAGTGGGGACCCTACGGCGGTTGGTTGTTAAAATTGACTTGCTTCCGGCAACACCGTCAGCCAATCTGGTCTTAGATATAATATATTAAGTTACCGTAATTCGAGCATTGACGAATATTGATTTTCTCATCATACAGGCATTCCTGGTACTTGGAAAATTGGCGCAGCACTATTTTCTTCGTTTGATTCTCTTCATTTTGGGTCTTACATAGTAAATATGCATTACTAATTCGCTCTAACTTTCGATTGCTGGCGCAGTGGTTTGATTACGAAATTACTAATTATTACACGAGAGAAAATTATTTCTTCCTATCAAGCAGGTTGCAAATTGTTAACTTTCTAATTTTGTGCTTATTTTTTTTTACAGGTGCGTTCGTAAATGTATGAAATTTCCGCTATTTTTTTTTTTTAAGCATTTCACCCCAAGCAAGGCGGGAGTGCCACTAGCACGCAAGGGGTTACAGAGGGTAGAGAACAAGAGTAAAACGGTGTGTTTGAGGAAAGGATAAAGAGAAAGACGGGGAACAAGATCAAGGTATCAGAAGATGTCGATTGACATTACACTTGAATATTTGAAGATTATAGGGAAGCAAGTAAAGAGAAGAGAATTCCACAGAGGGGAAGTGCGAGAGAAGGATCTCTTTAAGTAGAAGAGGCGGTTCTATTTAACCGTTTTGACACTGAAAGAGTGGGACCGAGATGCCAACCTAGTAGCTCGCTTAAATTCATGCAGTCTGGGAACCAGCGAAAGTAACTCGTCGGAACAGTTGTCATGAAAACACTTATAGGAGAGACAGGGGGAAGCGACGGCCCGTCTGTGAGAAAGCGACTGTAGACTAGATGCCAGATCAGGACCTATCACTTTGCATATCCGTCTCTGGATTTTGTCGAGGACCTTGAAACTTACAGCAGGGCACCAGACCATATATAACAACTTTCCTTGAGGTATATAAAGCTATTGAGTTTATATATTTGTTCGACCTTTTTTAAAGATAAAATTTAGTTGAACAAGTGATACGTTTTTTTTTACGGCTTATCAACCTATTGCGGGTTATTTAAAATCTGAAAATGTTTTTAGATGTATTGTGAGACCGGAACTACCTACACAATAGATTCTTCCAGGTTTATATTAAGTATGCGACATAACACTCTACACAGAGACACAGAGAGTGACAGAGAGAGACACAGAGACAGTGAGAGCCGCGTACGACTACCAGTATTGGACACTAACTTAATAGTAAGCCCCGCTTACACTATCTCTGTAACCTGTTGTTAATATATCTTTCTTACATCTAATCCGTGTTTTACTTCTGTGGTCCCAACTTTGGCCCCACATCAAGATGGTAAGGCATTTTTGGAGATAATAATGATTTACTGATAGTAGTTCTACTCATGAGATCATAGTTGTCGGCAGAAGCTTCCAACACTTGGGGAAGTGGTCACCAAGTTAGGTAATGACCAGGCTCGACATTGCTTAACTTCGGTGATCGTACGAGAAGCGTTGTTTCAACGTGATGTGGCCGTAAACTTTTTCTTCGAATGAAGCAGGAATTCTCAAATGTTGGTGGTTGTGGGAGGGGGGAGGGGTTCAGATTTCACGGTTTCCTGGGAGCGGAGGCGGAAAAATCGTTTACTTTTTCACAAGTTTCCCATTGACTGTAGTCTTCATCAGAACAAAATGGATTTAAATACCCTGAACTTTTATCGAAGTTTCTGTTTATTGATTTACAATGGCCTGGCATTCTATTGAAATTTTGGCTTATCGATATATGCCTCATTGATTGATTGATTCGTTCATTTTTCTACGGCTTATCAACCATTTGTGAAGGTTATTTAAAGCCAGAAACTATTTTTAGATTTTACGAATTTTTTTAACGATAAACTACATCCGCGTCCTGAGTAAGACGATAAACTACATCCAACAGCAAGGCCTCTGATCAGGAGGTTTTGATGAGCGTGGAATCACCTCTTAATTGCTGGTGTTCCCAGGTCCACCCTGACCCGGGGTGGTAGCACCTCTTAGGGTCCCAGTTATGGGTAATTGGTTAACCACCAAGCTGGGTTCAAAGCACTATGAAAGTGTAAAAATAGGTTTTAATACCAGCAATACATTTTTGGAAAGATTACTACCAGCGATACATTTTCGAAAATCTTTTAATTTTTTACAAGTTTCTCATTCACTGTAATATTCATTAGAATAAAATCGATTTAAATACTCTGACCTTTTATTGAACTTTTTTTTATTGCAGTATTCTTCAGTTTATTTATTTAATAATTGGTTACGAATTAAAACAAATTATTGTACATATATTTAAGTTTAAAAATCCATCAACATTTTCTATTTCTATTAAATTTGTAAAACTCCCCCATAAAAATAATCCATGTAAATGTCTATATACTCATATGGAAAAAGTGAAGATTTTCAAAAATATATGCATACGAGAATTTCGTATTGTTGAAATTAAAATTTTTGTCGAGATTTAAAAACTCTACATTTCGTTCAAATGCGCAAACCAATCGACTAAAAGATATGCAGAAAAAAAATTGCATTTTTATTAAATAACTAGCAGTAGAGCCCGGTGTTGCCCGGGGATGTAACAGTAAGAGTTAGATCAAATATCGACCATCATAAAGACTGAAAAATAAAATTGACAAAGATTATTGTTTAAGGTTGACGGACACACATGTCTTAATTAGTTTTTTTTTTGGTTTTTTTTTGGTTTTTTTTTACGAATTGGTCAAACCCAAACTCAAACAAAAACATTGTTTTCAATCGTTATGAGTCTATCGATTGAATAGAATTTTATTATAAACAATTGTCTCATAAATGAAATTTTTAAAGAATCCAGAATGTAAAAATAAAGAAAAAAGTGTGCAAGACAATAAGAAACACTACCTGCCAAAAAAAGTGAAGTCTTGTTGAAATCGGTTGAAAAATGTAGGAAATCCGATCCCATATATAAACGAACACACACACACACATAATCTGGGTTTTATAAGTATGATTATTTGTTATTTTAATCACTAAATTGTTTTTAAAACAGTGAGAGTATTTTTTGTATGCTAAATAATAAAACTTTTAATTTTTCCAAAAAAAGAAAAATTATTGTACTCAGCTACACACCCTAGTAAAACCAATTGTACTTTGTACCCACTACCTGTTTACACATCTCCCCAAAATTTGGTTTTGATCGGTCAATGTATAACTATTTTAGCGGGTGTGACGTGTGGGCGGATTAACGGAAATCACAGAATTTTATATATAGTTTAGCAGCATACCTAACTGATCATCAGAAAAAAGCGTTCAATTAGAACGGAGCAAAAAGAGCATCATGTTTAGATGTAACAGAGTCTATCTCCTTTA
>CAHIKZ030005210.1:2037500-2057500 GCA_903632075.3 Acanthosepion pharaonis
GTTATTTGCTACTTGGAATTAAAAAAAATAAGAAGGAAAAGAAATAGGCGAGAAAGAAGAAGAGAAAGAAAAGAAAGAATTAGAAGAAGTGGTAGAGAAAGAAGATGAGAATAGGAAGAGAAAGAAGAAGAGAAAGAAGAAGCGAAAGATGAGGAGAAAGAAGAAGAGAAGGAAGAATAAGAAGTGATAGAGAAAAAAGAAGAGAAAGACGATGATAAAAAGATGAGAATAGGAAGAGAAAAAAAGAAGAGAAGGAAGAATAAGAAGATATAGAGAAAGAAAAAGAGAAAGAAGATGAGAATAGGAAGAGGAAGAAGAAGAGAAAGAAGAAGGGGGTAGGAAGAGAAAGAAGAAGATGATAGGAAGAGAAAGAAGAAGAGGAAGAAGAAGAGAAAGAAGGATACGAAGTGTTAGAGAGAGGAAGAAGATGAGAATAAAAAGAGAAAAGAAGAAGAGGGTAGGAAAATAAAGAAGCGAAAAAAGAGGAGAAAGAAGAAGAGAAGGAAGAATAGGAAGAGAAAGAAGAAAAGGAAGAAGAAGAGAAAGAACAATATGAAGTGGTAGAGAGAGGAAGAAGATGAGAATAGGAAGAGAAAAGAAGAAGGGGGTAGGAAGAGAAAGAAGAAGAGGAAGAAGAAGAGAAAGAAGGATACGAAGTGGTAGAGAAAGAAGAAGAGGAAGAAGATAAAGAAGATGAGAATAGGAAGAGAAAGAAGAAGAGGGTAGGAAAAGAAAGAAGGGAAAGTAGAGGAGAAAGAAGAAGAGAAGGAAGAATAAGAATAGGAAGAGAAAGAAGAAGAGGAAGAAGAAGAAAAAGAAGGATACGAAGTGGTAGAGAGAGGAAGAAGATGAGAATAGGAAGAGAAAAAAAGAAAAGGGTAGGAAAATAAAGAAGAAGAGAAAGAACAATAGAAAGAAGAAGAGAAGGAAGAATAAGAAGAGGTAGAGAAAGAAGAAGGGGAAGAAAAAGAAGAGAAGGACGAAGAAGAAGAAGAAGAAGAAGAAGAAGAAGAAGTGAAAGATGTAGAGAAAGAGAGAAGCAAGAGGATAAGAAGTGAAAGAAGCGTGTAAGGAGAATGAGAAGAAAAAGACGAAGACAAATTTAGAAGAGAAAGAATAAAATAATACGAAAAGAAAGAGAAAGAGAATAAAAGGAGAAAAAGAAGATAATGAGAAAGAAAATAGGAAAGAAGAGAAAGAGTTTAAGAGAAAGAAGAAGAAGAAGAAGAAGAAGAAGAAGAAGAAGAAGAGAAGGAAGAAGAAGAAGAGGAAGAGAAAGAAGAAGAAGAAGAAGAAGGAGAAAAGGAAGAAGAAGAGGAAGAGAAAGAAGAAGAGAAGGAAGAAGAAGAAGAAGAAGAAGAAGAAGAAGAAGAGAAGGAAGAAGAAGAAGAGGAAGAGAAAGAAGAAGAGAAGGAAGAAGAAGAAGAAGAAGAAAAGGAAGAAGAAGAGGAGAAAGAAGAAGTAGAAAAACGACGAAGAGAAATTAAATAAAAACACAAGAAGATCGAAGAAGAGGAAGAAGGGTAAGAATGGGAAGATCATCAAGGGAGGGAGGGAGAGAGTGGAGGAGGAAAAGAAAAGAAGCAGAAAAAGGAAGATAAAGGAAATAATAAAGGGGAAATGAAGGAAAAATAGAATGAAAAAGATGTGAAGGAAAAAAAGAGAGAGAAAGAAGAAAGATAAATTCAGAGGGGGGCGAAAGTAAAGCAAGTAAAAAAAAAAAAACAAGGATTGAAGAAGGAGAAGGAAAGAGAAAATTGAAAAGAGAAAACGTAAAGAAGAGAAGAAAACAAAGACAAAAAAAAACCCAAGAAAAATAGGAAGAAAATTCAATTAATTCCACAAGTTTATCCTCTGTTAAAAATGATAAAATTATGACGCAAATAAGAAGAAAATATCTGGTAAAATTGGGAATTAATTTGATTCTAAAATGAAACAAATCATTTAAACTGAAGAATTTGGACTGGAGCAAAAAACTTGGTGGTCATATAAAATTTCAGAGCTGGTAAAGAGATGGGGAAATTAAAGAGCCAATCGAGAAGCAGTCGAGACAATCGAATCAGATGAAAATACGGAGCGATCTATGTGGACAAATTGTATATATTTGAAAAATAGGAATAAGCGATTTTGCTGGTTTCGGTAAAATAGGTTATCATGCTTTTAAGCTTATTTTACCGGTCTTGGTAAAATAGCCCCCAGGCTATTTTGCCGGTAAATATTATTATTATTATGATGGCAGGTAATGTTAAAAATAACAACACACAGATTTTCACCATCAGTTGTTAAGACAATTTAAAATCTTTCCCGCCATCAATTGTCAAAAAACAAGTTAAAATGATTTATTCATCATCAGTTATTAAAAGAAATATCTCTGAATATTTTAAACATTTTAAGCAAAACAGTCTCTGCAAATCCAAAACATGAGATGGTTTTCTTGCCAATAAACTACAAGTTCACCCACTGAAGACAAGAGTCACAGACCACAGAATCCATGTCCTACCTACACGACTCACGCAACCGCAGCGCTGACGATCTCAAGACTCCATAAACACGTTGGGCAGCTTTTCAGTTTTCTGGATCAAAATATCTTTGGGTCTTCTGGATTGATACATTTTCATCCAGACATGCTGTTGATATTGCAAAAGGATTTAGTTCATCAATATCTTCAGAGAGATCTCCACCAATAGCACAAATGTCATCTTTATCACTGACAAAGTAGCCAAGTATCTGTAGATCCCTTGTCCCTGATATATATATATATATATATATATATATATATATATATATATATATATATATATATATATATATATATATACTTTAAAGTATATAATTGGTATATACGGAATGAATTCCAATAACCAACAATTACTATTTTTAAAAGAGTGCTCAATACAAAAGTAGAGCAGATATAATTATTTTTATAAAAAATTATAACATAAGTATGTTATAAGATCACTACAAAATAGCTATTTTGTTTCAAACACATTCTGTGTCTTCTCAAGTGATGATGTTGAAAATAAAATAAATGGTTTTAAAAAGTTTCAGATTAATTAACGATCCTACACTAGGGGGAGCATTGTTACAAAAGCTAGAAACTAACCCACTTAGTAAAATATTTAATCCTAATACCCTTAAATTAAGCTATAGTTGTGCTGATAACCTGGAGCAGATAATTAAAAAACATAACAACATAGTTTTTAACAAGTATAGGAATTCAAAAGGCTTGACTAATCAACAGGTTACTAACTGCAATACTAATTATAAGAATACTAATAACAACTTATGTAATTGTAGGAATCTGAATAATTGTCCACTACAAACTAACTGTGGAATTACTTCTGTAGTCTATCTTGGTACTATTTCAACAATTGAAAATCCAAATATAAAGAAGTTTTACATTGGTTCTACCATGAAAACATTCAAGGAACGTTGGCGGGGGCATATGCAATCCTTTTTTAATCACAGTGAATATAGGTACATGACTTCATTATCCAAGTATTTTTGGAATCTAAAAGATAAGAAAACAAAACACCTACGGTTAAATGGAGTTTGGTTAAGAAAGCTCGTACATGTAACTGTTTTATATACCCCATGTTACCTGTGCCTTTAATGAAAAATTTGAAATTATTAGATTTAAAAACAAGGCTGATCTCTTAAATCAAAGATATGAACTTACAGTAAATTGTAAACACCGTTATAAATTTAACTTAGTGTAGGGGTTGTATACTTTTAAATGATAATGATATGTCGCTGTATTTTTTAATAGATTAGTGTTTTTATTGTATGATGGTCATACTTACGATATAAGTGTGTATTGTATACCTGCATAGTGTTATTAGTGTTGGGCAAATGTGTATATATTTATTTATGTGTTGGTTAGAGTATTAGCACTGAGGAATGTGTAGGTTGGTGTATGTATTTATTGTTTTTTTTTTTTTATAAATATATATATATGTGTGGGTGTGTGTGTATGTGTATATATATGTGAGTGTGTGTATATATGTATATATTAGGTGGAAGGTATGGTAGATGATAAGAGAAGAGGTTAATAATTGTTACGCTATATATGTACGTGTGTGCCTATATATATGTGTGTATGGGTGTGTGTATATGTATGTATGTATATATGTAAATATATATGTATATGTATGTGTATGTATATATATATATATAGTGTGTGTGTGTGTGGTTGTATATATGTATATATGTATGCATATATATATGTATGTATGTGTATATGTATGTATGTGTGTATATGTGTATATGTATAAATATATATATGTATATGTATGATAAAATCACGGCAGTATAATGGTTGGCCAGCATGGTTCGCGTGATTGGGTGACTGAGTAATGAATTAGTTCTCACTGAGTGCCTCCTAATTTCGGCTTTACGCCACTATATATTTGTATATATATATGTCTGTGTGTGTGTATGTGTGTGTATGTATGTATATATATATATATATATATGTGTGCATATATATATATCTGTATGTCCTATTTTATTGTGTATGTATATCTATATTTAAGTATATTTCTGTTTGTATGATTGTGTTTATATATTTGTATGTTAGACTATATGTATATTGGTGTGTGTTGGTTTTTGAAGGTATATTTATGTATCTATATGTTAGTACGTTTATATATGTATTTGGTTGAGGTTGTTGTATTTTATGTATGCATGTGTATATGGTTAGTTGTTATTGTAGATAGATATTTTATATATATGTTTATTTGTAGATATGTATGTATGTGTGTATATATATTTATGTATGTTTATGTGTATATATATATATGTGTGTGTGTTGACAACCTATTATGTATGAGTTTGTTTTGTGTATGTGGGGGTATGGAAACTTTGGTATATCATGACTGTTTTTTTTATATATGTATAGTATGTGTGCATAAAAGTTTTGTGTGTATATATGTGGGTGTATTTAGGTTTATATGTATATGTGTGTGCATGTGTACTTGTTATCATAGATATGTATATGTGCGTATATGTTTATGTTTATATTTTATTTGTATGCATTTCTGTATGTAAATATATATGTATATGTATGTATGAGTGTATATTTATGTGTGTTAATTTGTTTTTGCTCCTGTGTATATATATATATATATATATATATATATATATATATATATATATATATATATGTATATAGTTGTGTGTTTCTGTATACTGTTTTTCCTTGCCTAATATATAATGAAACTATTATCAACTTATATGATTAATATATATTTTTATTGATATTTATGGTTTTAGAATTTTCGTTTTAATATATTAAATAATATTATTTTTAACCAATTTTATCTTTGTATATTTGCTCCCTTAAGTTATAATTCAATAAGTGGTTAGCATTTATTTAAGTCTGAAATATTTATTGGTTGTGATTTCTCATTGTCTGTCATTGTCTGTGGATGTATGTATGTGTATCTATCGGTGTCTATGTGTATGTAGAGTGTATTCACTGTGTGTGTGTGTATTAGTGTTAGTTTCACGTCTCCCTTTTTTCATAAAGGGCTGTAGAGATGTTCATGTTTTTTCCCCACCACCTCCTTTTTTTTTTTTTTTTTAGTGTGTATGTATGTGTGTGTGTGTGTGTTTGTGTGTGTATGTGTGTGTGTGTGTGTGTGTGTGTGTGTATCTAATTATGTCTGCGTGCTTATGTATTATAATCTGATTGTGTTTTTGTTGTCTTGACGCGTGAGTTTAAGACCACATCCACAAACTTTAAAATAAAAACGGAAATGAAAGGGAAAGGGAAAATATATATATATATATATATATATATACACATGTATTATCAAATGACCGGATATATTGTAGCGTCCTTGTCGAACATAATTTCAATGAAGAAATGAATTGAATAAACATATATATTTTTTCTTTTCTCAATAATTTTGTAGTTTTTAAACTTAATAGTGATTAAATTTGGATTTTAAAATTACCAATTTTAATTTTAATATTAAATTTTATCATATGATTTTATAATTATTTGTTAGTATAAATTATTTTTAATATTACACGTATTTAAAGATCTGAATAGCTATTATAGCAGGATTTCGTTGTCAAGCTTTTTTGAATCTTTCTATACTTCGTTTTGATTGGTAATTTAGCTTTTGTAACAATGCTCCCCCTAGTGTAGGATCGTTAATTAATCTGAAACTTTTTAAAACCATTTATTTTATTTTCAACATCATCACTTGAGAAGACACAGAATGTGTTGAAACAAATGGCTATTTTTGTAGTGATCTTATAACATACTTATGTTATAATTTTTATAAAAAATAATATATATATATATATATATATATATATATATATATATATATATATGTTTTGAACAATAAAAAATATTAAAAAATTAAAATCTTAAGACACATTGGGTTGTATATTAATATTCTTTCGTTTTTATTATTTCAGCAGTTAGATTCCTCGACTATTTTCGGCCAGTATGGCCATCATCAGGGGGAAAAAAAAATTCTGCTTGTTAGTACAGTGTAACCCGGATATAAGAGAGTTGTTGGGACCGGAGAAGAAGTCTCTTATATCTGGGTTTCTCTTATATCCGGGTTTGGTCTATTTTATCCGGGTCTCTTATATCCGGGTTACACTGTAGCAGTGAACTACAGAAATGAATGACGTGATGGAGAAAATGAACTTTTTGTCTGTAGGTTTCATTTGTTTTTTTTTTATTTTTTTAACATGAATTTTGTTCAATCCTTCTGTTGGTCAAACAATCTCTTTTAAGTTCTTATTTAAGATAAGGGCTGGAGGAATTCATTCTGTTCTGAATTCCCTTGGTCATTTTGACAGTTTTATTGGTTCCTGGAAAGGGGATGTGTCTCTGTTAAGTGTGTGTTATTTGGTTCTTAGGGAGTGAGTGAGTATGATGTGTGTAAGTGTGTATATTAGTATGGGTGTGTGTAAGTGTGTATATTAGTATGGGTGTGTGTAAGTGTGTATATTAGTATGGGTGTGTGTAAGTGTGTATATTAGTATGGGTGTGTGTATAAGTGTGAGGCCTCAACACCTCCGTAAGCATGTCTGTCTTGTGTCTTGCTGTCTTACTATGGGTGTGTGTTATCATTTGGCTCATTAGGGAGTGAGTGAGTATGATGTGTGTAAGTGTGTATATTAGTATGGGTGTGTGTATAAGTGTGAGGTCTCATCTCTTCCGCAAGCATGTTTGTCTTGTGTGGGTGGGAAATGTGAGTAGGTCCTGATTTGTGGGGTTATACATTAATTCTTTCTATGTTGTTAAATTTGTGATTAAGCCCGTCTGGGTGGAGCGTTTCCCGATTGGGGCTTGTCCCGCATTTGATCACTGGAGACGACTTCTGGCCACCTGATATTAAGGATGTTCCTGAGACATCGGTTGGTAAATGCCTGAAGTTTATGGGTGTTGGTCTTGGAACTAGAAACCCAATACTAAACAAGAGACAAGGAATAAACCTCTACTCAAGTTCCAAAAACTGGGGGTGGAGCAGGAAAGAAGACAAAATATATTCAAAAGAAACTGCAGTTGAGAGGAGTAGTGGCTAGCAAAACAGAGAATGAATGTACAACAGGGAGAGTTCTGTTTTTAATTAACTGACCCCAAACTCAAAGTTACTATACATTAGTTCAATAATTAGAAAATGTATTTAAAGACTATCACGTGTAACCCTAATTATAGTAAGGAATTAACAAAATGTCATCTTTTATAGCATGGGTCAACTGGTATTAATAAAAGATGCTTTCTCTCTTTATACCTCTTGATTCCTTGGAGAACATAGGACCGCAATAACACCTCTCCAATGGACGCGTGTCCGGGCGATTCTCTTCAGCTAGCTCTATTGAAGATATCATTGAGGTCTCTGTAATAAGCTAGGTTTTAAGTGAGTAGGTTGTTATCTTACATCACAACCTCTAACCTGGAGGACCAGGGGGTGTCTTTCACCGGGCTTCTACCCCACACACCTATTGAGCTTGGTTGGACCTACTAAAGGCCAAAGCCCTCGCTCACATAGCTCTCTCTGGTGGTCGTTGAAGTACACAAGCCGTCCTACCACGTCAAGGTGACACGCCACGTCTGAAATGAATTATTTTATCATTCTTTTATAGTTTCAGGGCACCTCGAATCGGTGTAATGATTAGCTCGCTAGAACAATTAAGACCGAGTAGTGAGTTCGATCCTCACTGGATGCCCCATACTTTCGGCCTTGTGTTACGCTTAGAAACTGATTTTAGGGCACCTGGGTGTGGTGGAAATGGCTGGCAAGCTTTTCTCGCGAGAAAATTTACGAATGTGTTGTGAGTTCAATCCTCAGAGGGTGCCTCCATATTTTCGACCTTGTGCCATATCTAAGCTACGCTTAGAAAATCATTTTAGGGCACCTCAGTGTGGTTTAAATGGCAAGCTTATCTCAATAGAACAATTACGACTGAGTAGTGAGTTCGATCCTCAGTGAGTGCTCTGTATTTTCGGCCTTGTGCCATATCTAAACTACGCTTAGAAAATCACCTTTTTTATGGTTTCATATGAATAACTTTCCCGTAATGAAAACAAATTTTCATTAGACACATAACTGTTCAACGCAGTCAGCCTTAACTAGCATTTAAATGAGATTGATGAATTTATTTTTTTATCTTGACTGTTTCATTATTTCTATTCAGATTTTAACTTGAATCAAAAAACATTCTAGCAATAATACCACACGTTTTACATTGAAAAGGAAATGATTGGCTTGGTGTTGTTAAAATCAAGGCCAGTAATTGTCAACCGCCATGTCATTTAATCCTCTTACGTGTGTGCCGCGAAATGTCACCTCATACATATACAAGGTGCCCGCCAAAAATCTAACATCATTTTGCAGGTCAATAATTTTGGCAATTCTTGTTGAAATACCCTCAAATTTTCACAGAATGTATTTTAAAAACAATTTAATGGTTAAAATAACAAATACTTATTTAATAAGATTGCAATATTGTTTGTTGCATATCTTTTCTTATAGTTTATATATATATATCATTCTGGTGCATAAAATTCTGCAACTTCCGTTAGTCCGTTGGTCACACCCTCTAAAATAGCCATACACTGACATACATATTTTTTACCATGAAGTCATAAAAAATTAGATTAAATTAAAAAAAAATTAAACCACGAAATAGGGTTTTATCAAAGTTCAGGGTGTCCCCCAAAATTTGACCTCATTTCGCAGGCCAATAATTTTGGCAATTCTTGTTGAAATAACCTCAAATTTTCACAGTATATATAGAAACAGATCAAGATCTTATATTTAATGGAAGAGGATAGTATGTGTTTATCTCAATGAGAATCTGCCAGAGAGATGGATTGGTGTGGCGGAGATAAAGATAGTTTTCTGTTGAATGGTTGCCACGGTCACCGGACCTGTCCCTCGTGTGATTTCTTTTTTATGGGGATGTGAAGGACTGGTCTATGTCCCCTCCTCTTCCTGCTAGTATTGATTAACTCAAGCAGAGAATCACTTCCGCACTGGATAATGTTACCGGAAACATGCTACAGCGTGTTTGGAAAGAGCTTAACTACCAACTTGACGTGTGCCGTGTCACAGAAGGTGCATATATTGAACACTTATGAAATCGGTCCCATAATAAACTTATGATGTTAAAGACCTAATCTGTTCAATTTCATTGAGCTAGACTTAGTAGTTTTCAAGATAATTGCTTTTAAAATGATGTTAAATTTTGTGCGTATTTTTAAAAAAACCTATGGTTTTATTTTATAAAATTTAAACGTATACCCTTTAAACATTTTGCTAAGTGTGCTATGATATTTTCATTTGCTCCTAGGCGTGCCGTTGCTTAAAAACGTTGAGACAATGATCTAGGATATATTTGACGTGCTATGAGGGTTCTCTCATACCATCTCTACAGCAAGTGCTTTACTGTTCATAACTTTCTGACAGAGCGCTAAACTTCAAGCAATTTTTAAAGTTTCAATGATTTAACAATTGTGGGGGAAATAAACTTAATTATAAATGTTGACTATTGTTCTTATTTCAATTTTCAATTTCGGCGCAAAAATGTTTACAGAAAATGGCGTCGAGAAGTTACAAAATGAGAATCTCCTCGCTGATTTTAGCCACGTGAGAGAGCTGATGAGACATAGTGAAGTGTTGGGAAATCGAAGGGCCGAGTACGAATTCCGATCAAACATCGAAAGTATTGGCCCGCAGATCGAATGCCATGTGGGACAATCCTACTGGCAACAGAAGAGACGGCTAAGATGTTGGATGGCAACGTCCTTACCACTAAATCAACCCGTCGCCAAACTGAATACATTGGTACCAGGAAGACCAGCATTATCTTACACAGGGTACCCATGTACATCACTGAGGACCATCTGGGAGCCTATTTTTTCTATATACGGACTAGTGGACAAGGTTTACGCAGTAAAAGAGAAATCTGACCTCGTCACAAGTGATGGTGAACTGATGGTGATCCTTAACCAAGAAAAACTACAACGACGTCCCGAATGTGCTAACATGTGGTAGGCGAAATATTTATGCGGTCGTGGAGGGGCATCGTCATGGTTTTTCGGTGCTGCGGGACACCTTGCGAAACTGTGTCATGGAAAGAACCTGGCACCGCAGACGCAATCATCATAAGCGGAGCAATGGTCCCAGTGAGTGGACTGAGGTGGTAATGAAGGGATCTAAAGTAGCAACTCCGCTTCCTCAGTAGGATGTACCCAGCAAAGGAGCTGCTAAGTCATCTGAAAAGCAGCCGAAACAATAGCTGAAGCAGAAGCAGCAGCAGCAAAAACAACGGGAGCAGAAGCAGTCAGCGCATCAACGACAGCAACTAGAATGGTAATCCAAGGAAAAGGAGGATAAACAGCAGCAACAGCAGCAATCGAAGCCGATATAGGAACCGGTAGTGTGGGACAATCCGTCGGGGTCCCGACTGCCATAGATTTCTGTCGAGTCTGCGTTTAAGGGCTTCCAAAAAACAACTTAAATGATGTCTGTCAAGCTAGCTAGCTTAAATATGAGAATCCTGAGAGATTGAGGTAAATCTGCCAGCCTGCTCCATGATCTCTTATCTTTCGGGGTAGATGTGGCCGCAATTTAGGAGACACATATTGTTTGCGACGTCGATGCTCGTGTGCTGTCTAGAGGTCTTTCCTTGTTAGTCAAGCGTTCTCTGGATGCGAGGGTAGACCTTGTCTGTGTTGACCGTGGCCAATATTGCCGTGAGCAGTGGTTCGTTTCGGCTCGTTCCGGTTTATATACCCAACAATCATGGAAAGTTTGTCGACGTTTTTCTGTCAGTTGGGGCCTTTCCTAATGGGTTATTCGCGCTTTGTCTTAACGAGGACTGGATGCCATCCTGGACTCCAAGATAAACATGGCGGGGGGAGCTAGCAGGAGGTCATCGGTCGATCGTAGCTTGGTTGATCTGATCGGTGAGTTTGGGCTTGTCGATAGATACCGGATCGATCATCCGGGGAGGGAGACTTGGGCACTTAAGTGGCCGTCCCTCTAGATAGCAAGTTACCTAGACAGAATGTTTGAGAGAAGAGTCGATGTAGATTTACTAGATTGTCCCACGTTTCACCGTTTAGACTATTCGGGCCATAGACTCATCTGTGCCCGGATAGTATTAGGCCTAGAATGACTGGACACTGGAAGTTCAATCTATCCTTGCTGGACAGGAGGGACTTCTAGAAACAGTTGACTAGAATAGTGTAGTGGGAATTAATGGGGCGGTTATTGGGAATTAGTGTTGGGAGAGGTTTAAGGATAGGATTAGGTCCTTCACTACTGAATATCGCCAACAATTTGCTCTAGACAAGGCTAAAAAGGTGAAAACTCTAGAGGATAGTCTGTCTTGTGCGGTGGCTGGGAGAGATTTCTTACAGATATCCGTAGCTAGGCAGGCACTGCGGCGTGAGGTTAGCAAGCGCTACCAGGGTCAGGTAGACATAAGTGAAACAAGATATCTAACGAAGCTGTGAACATTGGCGCAGAATTGCGCAAGGAAGAAATCCATCGAGGAACTGATCGATACATTCGCGAGGTCAATACCCCGGAGGGACGTACTCTGAGTTCGACGAAGGATATGTGTGAGGTCTTTCGGCAGCATTTCGAGAGCCATTTTACCAAGGAGCCTGGTTTTTGTGGTGATGAGATTCGCGGCTATTTCGTTGACTTTCCTCGGCTTGAACCGACTGAAGTGGCTAGCTGCGAGGGTGAGATCGCTCTTTCTGGGCTTAGGCGTAAGCGGCAGATTATCTCCCCAACCCTGAGTTTTCCCTTACTTGGAGTTTGATTTGGAACGTGCTATCTCAAAGAAGTACCTTCAGATGGAGCGAGGCAGATTTGTCCGACTGTCATCGGCGTGATCTTTGCTTAGACAGAACGGCTGCGCACGACTTTTAACATTGTCCTCGGGTGCGCCCTTTCTGGGATAATGTCGTAGTGTTGAAGGCTCGTATCACTCTCGCTCGGTTTGTGTTCATTGATCTTGTGTACGCATGTGACAATGTGTCGCCCCGTTATCCGGGGTAAAACGGATGGTGTTTTTTACGTTGCTAGCCGAGGCAAGAATGATAGTGTGGACGTCGCAGTAGGAGGGAATCTTGCGATATGAACGCTTTTCGCATCAACATCAGGTTGTTTTCTTTAAGCATCAGCTTAGGGTAAAAATCAGATCTGGTAGAAAGCGTTTGGTATCGGTAGATTTCAGCGAAAGGTGGGTGACTGTGGCGAGGCTGGTTCGTGTGTACGGGGTTAGACTTGCTTTTCTCTTTTAAGTCCTCTTAATGCAACGGGGAGGTTTTCTGTGAACCTTCTCTTGGTTAAGTTTGTCACGTTTTGTTTTCCTGGTTAATGTGAATGTGTGTTGCTCCAGGCCTGTTCCCGGCATTCACTTTTGTTATGATTTATGTCCAGATTCCCAACCTCCTCAGTTTGTCCTTGTCCCCCTTTTTGCATCTCGGGGTGGGGTGGGGGTCAGCCTTGGATTTCTTCCATTCTGTTATTTATTCCCCCTCCCTCAAACACACACACACACAATCCATTGGTGAGTGTGATCCTTGATTCTGTCTATAGGCAGAATACTGCGGTCACTCTTATTTTGATGGGTCGGCGGTTCCTACTAACATTTAGTTTTTTTTTTTATCACATCTTTAGTCCGTTTATTGGGTTCATCCCCTTCCCATCCTTTCATGAATTATATATATATATATATATATATATATATATATATATATATATATATATATATATATTATAATTAACTGATTTAAAATTATTTTTTCCATACACAGTTTAATCATGTTTCAAAAATGGAAGCTAAAAGCTCAGAAAGGTCATTAATTTAATTACAAAATTAAATTCTGAGCTTTTAGCTTCCATTTTTGAAACATGGTTAGAACTGTGTAGCGGAAAAAACATATTTTAAATCAATTAACTTATAATATTAATGCTCTGTAAATTTACATTGAGCACTATTTTGTAAAAATAAAAATATCTATAAGAACACCGGATTATTTATCTTACTGTTCTTTCTTTTTATTTATATATACATATATTTTATATTATAAAATGTTCAAATTTGTATGGCTTGTTTTTAAGTACTCTGTGTATATGCGGTATTATGGTGTATGCAGGTTTGAGTGGTGATGGATGGGTTGTTGAATGGATAAATTGTAATATGCCTAGGCCTAGGTACTAACAACCATGACCCATTCGTGGTTGTTATTAACTAGGGGTAGGATAATGAGTCCTTTTTCCCCCACAGGCCTTGTGCCACAATTCGTGTATTACAGCTTGAATAAATATAGCTTCAGTCTACCATGCGTGATACACGCTTAGACGATTATGTATCTTTCGATACATGACTGACGAGGCAGATTTTTTTTCCCGCAGTAGGTCGCCATTTCTTTCTGCGGTAGACCAGTCGCCAACCCGGTCTATTTACACATAGCTGTGGGGTTTGTATTGGGAACAAGAAGAGGATTAATACCTTGCCCAAGAATATAAGCACGTAAGTGAATGTAATGGATTCGACTGGAATTCGAACTCGGCTCTCCAATTCCTCAGTCCGTTACCCATTAAAAAAAAAAGATTATAACATGCTTAGGAGATTGGAAATGGCCGATTATCTCATTCTGTCATAGCATTTTGATTGTAACCTTCTACCTTGAGTGTTTCTCGAGTCTTATATTGGGCGACATTTTAACTTCTTTTATAAACTCCCGTAAGGCGAAATTTAGTCTATATGCTCCCACCTTACATCAATAGAGCAAAACAACTCAGACCTTGCCGCAGATGGTTGCGTGACAGTCTTTTTTAATATGGGTACGTATGCATGTAATCATTGACCCAGGACAAAAATAACACAGTCCCCGCGATCATTGTTAAGCCGGCGTCGGTATTTTTACAAAAGCTTCCTCTATAGTGCAATGAGGGAGGTGCTGCCGCAGAGTTGAAATCCCCGGGAGTAATTATATCTTAAAGATTTTTCGTCCGAACTGAGAGAAACACGGCAACATGGAGAAGATACTGGACTTTGATTCCAGCCAATAACAAAACATTAATACTAACTTTAATTTGTTCGGTCAGTGGTATTCCCAACATCCTCCTGTAGAACCACATTTCTGTTGCCTCAAGTCTCTTCATCTGTGAGAAGATTGGCCAGCATTCAGTTGCCATATAGAAGGACCGATATTACACAAGACTTCGCTGTTAGCTTACAATGCAGTAAAGCACTAATTTGTCTATTCAGTTATGTTATGTGTTGTTTTTGCTCTTATGTTTAATTTGAGTATCAGATTTTCCAAGCCTTCTTTCCTCATTATGTGCCGCAGATATTTCCGCTGTATCTTACTGATGTTAGAAGACGAAATGAGATAGATGATTTACTTTGTAAGACATAGCACAAAATAACACCGTCATCATTGTCATGGAAAGATTTGTGTAAAGCATTTTTTTAAAATCTGCAGTGGAATAGCAATAGAAAATAATGCTGTGTAATGGAAAATATCTATTACTGTTTTTTTTTAAATTCGATGGGCTGCCATCTGCAAGCGGCCTATTTCTGTTTGTTCGTTCAGTTTAAGATTCAATTAAAAAAAATTCTTCCAATCAGTCGAGGGAAACGCGTTCAAAAACATTCCGCCATATTGTGATCTTATCAAATTAACTGAAACTGATTAAATCTCAACGAAACCTCTTGCCCGATGCACACATTTTAACCGATCAATTTTGACCGCTGTTCGTGTCAGTGAAACTATCATTCGGTCGCATCAAAATACTTTAATTGCTTCCCAACCTTTCAATTAAATGTGACTCGCGTTGGTTTTTATTGCCTTCAAGTGGCATTTGATAACATAAATGGACAGTTATTCAAGACGAACATTACCAGGCTCCTCTACGTTCGTGGGAATGGCCACGCTCACGGGAAATGGAAGTGTGATAACAGTCGACTTATCTTCATATGTTGCATTTTGGTAAAACTTGTCCCAATACAAAAATAATCTTCAATTGTCTCTCTCTCTCTCTCTCTCTCTCTCTATCTCTCTATATATATATATATATATATATATATATATATATATGTATATGTGTAAAAAATATATAGAAAAAGTATAATCCAAAAGTTCTTTAGTATTTGCATGTTGCATTTTGTAAAACTTGTCCCAATACAAAAATAATCTTCAATTGTCTCTCTCTCTCTCTCTCTCTCTCTATATATATATATATATATATATATATATATATATATATATATATATATATATATATGTGTGTGTGTGTGTGTGTGTGTGTGTGTAAAATATATAGAAAATAGTATAATCCAAAGTTCTTTTAGTATTTTTGCTATTATTTATAAAAAATAGTGCCTGATACAAAAGTAGAGCATAAATATAATTATTTATTTAAAAATATATATGAAGACATTTTTATGTTTATACATTCTTTTTATAGAGACAAATATTTAAGTAAATGCTCTGCTTATGATAAACAGTATTAAACAATATTTACCGGCCTGTATGTCCGAGAAATTTTCATAGACAGGAATCGAAACTGTACGGAAGCGTCATATAGCCTGACGTGCCTTAACCGATTGAGCCACAGAGGAGCGTTTCTGTTAGCAAGGTCGATTTTACTGTTTTTAAACTACAATTCTCCATGATTTTCTCACGTACATTCATATCTGCTCGATGCGTATCACATTATGAAATGGACAAAGTCCAACAATTATTTTAAGACATTTTTATGTTTATACATTCTTTTTATAAACATAAAAATGTCTTAAAATAATTGTCGGACTTTGTCCATTTCATAACACACACACACACACACACACACACACACACACATATATCATACACCATTGTTAATTTTTAAGACTTGTTCTTTCAGCATGTAGACGATTATGGTTCTCCACGCCTTCCGTTTTTTAATAAGTATTTTTCTCTGTTTTATGGCATGGTCCTTTAAGAGGTTAGCGATCATGGCTCACCCCAGGTACCTTTTCTTTATTCACTTTGAATTGTCATGACTTTAAATCCACCTGCAACATCTGTAGTGTTTTGGTGATAAATTCAGCTTCAGAAGGAACATGGTATTCTTGTAAACGATTACTACCGCAGTGAGGCTGATTCTATGTGTACACCTTATAATTGTAGCTTTTTTCTTCAGATATATGGCATAAATGAAATAAAAGTTTAAATTTCGTCAATAAAAAAAAATTTTTTTAATTCCCTACAGGAGGTCATGACTCTCCACTCTTTCCTTTTCAATATTTTTCAATTTTTTTTCAAATTTTTTTTTTTGTGAATTGTTAGACATTTTTTTTGGAAAATAGCGGAGGGATTCCCCTTTCTTCACGTTTTTGATTTCACTGGTTACTTTCTTCCTTCAGGATATAGTAGATCATGGCTCTCCACAGATTCCTTTTCTTTATTATCTGTGAATTGCTAAGCATTCTTGGGAAAGATAATGTAGGTGTTTCACGTTGTCTTCTCCACGGATTTGATTTTAAATGTTTATTTCTTTCTTCAAGATTTAGCAGGTTATGGCTCTCCACAGATTCCTTTTCTGTGAATTTTTATTCATTCTTGGGAAAGATGGTGGAGGTTTGCCTTTGCCTTCCCCATAGTTCTCTAATTAAGAGTTGCCGTTCTCCTAAACTGCTTGGCTTACGGACGAGTTCTGTATGATCTCCGAAGTTAAGCAACATCGAGCCTTGTCAGTAGCTAAATAGGTGACTGCTTGGGAATACCAGGTACTGTAAGTTTGGATGTTTAGATGATGTAATGTCTAACGACTCGGAATTATTAATTGGAGAGTCGAGTTCTAATTCTAGTTGGGTTCGTTATATTCACTTAAATGCAAATAGCCTTCTCCCCCAGCTAAGGGTTAATTAGTAAGATTTGTGTTACTAAACCATTTTTATTTCCAAAAATAAAATAAAATTGTGTTCAAAATATTTAGATTTCGGCATTGATTAACCTGCAAAGTGCTGATATGCCGCTGAACAAAAACAAACAACCTAAACTGTTTGCCAATCAAGGCTAGCGTAGTCTACTAATTAAACTGAAGCTGAATGGTACAGGAAAGGAATGATACATTCATGACTTTCTCAGGAGCATTCACTCTCTTATCCTGTATTTTTAAGTTGTTCAGCCCGTAAAGAAAAAAAATCATTTCTAGGTCACCCTATTAACTCATGTTTGATTCCTTCTTTCCTTTCTCATTTTTTCTCCCTCTCTCCTTCTCTCCCCTCCCCTATCTCCACCTCTCTCTTTTTCTCTTCCCCCACTTCAACTGTTTTTAAAACTTATATTGAAATTTTAAATTTTTCTTTCTTCCTCTTTTAATATAAATTTTTCCTTTTTTTCCCCCCTTTTCTTTCTTTCTTCCTTTCCTGTTTGTTTGGACAGATTTCTTTTACTTTTATTTTCTTCATTTATTAAAAACTTCGGTCTGAGGAGATGAATATTTGTATATATGCATGAAATAAATTACAACCGAATTATTATTATTATCATTATTATTATTATTATTATTAATTTGAAATGATTATAATGTGATGAATATTCCTTTGTTGTCGAAAGTGACATGAAGATTAGATTTTAGCTATTTTACGTCTGATCCCCCACTCTCTTACCCTGTATTTTTAACTTGTTCAGCCCGTAAAGAAAAAAAAATCATTTCTAGGTCACCCTATTGACTCATGTTTGATTCCTTCTTTCCTTTCTCTTTTTTCTCACTTCTTCTCTCCCCTCCCCTATCTCCACCTCTCTCTTTTTCTCTTTCCCCACCTCAACTGTTTTTAAAACTTATATTGAAATTTTAAATTTTTCTTTCTTCCGAATGGATTTTTAATGATTGTCTGTATATATATATATACATATATATATATATGAAGAAATATAGTTTTAAGGTATGCTATATTTATGGGATAAAGGGCTCAGTATCAGAGATAGAGCGTATGTAAATATAAATATAAAAGTGAACATTGAATCAACACTCAGAGGCGACAGGCTGCTTCCTGTTGGACGAGTGTTGACTTCAATATTCACTTACACACACACACACACACATATATATATATATATATATATATATATATATATATATATATATATATATATATATATATATGTGGATTTCTTGATCGTTGGAGCTTGCCGAACTATCAAGGAAATGCAGCAAACCTAAAGGGTGCCTCTGTTTACTCTAAACAATCAGTACAGACCAGATATTAAGTAAATAAACTATATTCCATCGATCTTTAAAAGTTATTATTGAATTATCACCCCCGAGGATAATCACAGGCGGCGCGATATTTGGAAGGCTCTTCCTCTTTTCCCTTTGACTTTGGAAGCGGTAACACCGTTTACTCTCATCTCGACAGAGACGAGGCATATAAGTCCTTCAGAGACACAGATTGAAGATTTTATTGAAATGCTCATAGCTTACACTTTGCTTCTTCCTTTATCCTTTGTAACATGTCTTGTTAATATATTAATTGTTGTTTTTTTAATTCCATTTTTCGTATCCTCTTTTTAATCGAACTCCGCCAAATATTGTTTGCGGCACAAATGCATCAGGAGGATACTTTCTATCCCTGCAGCACTATGAACAAGCTGATAACTATATGGAATGACGTGATTGGCATGTTAAAATTAACATCGGTATAAATTTACATGTCCGGCGATTTAAGTAAAAGTAATGATTTACGAGCTATATTTTCTACCATTACAAATAAACGGCCAGTTCCATCTTTGCTTGGTCCCGCAACCTAATAAAAAGCTTAGTAAAACAACATAAAACCAGATCTTTAAAACTTTGACGTAATGTAATGGTTAACAAGCTTGCCTCGCTAGATCACCTACAACTGAGTAGTGAGTAGTGAGTTCGTTCCTTATTAGAAACTCCATTTTTTCAGCCTTTTGTCATATCTTAGCTACGCTTGGTATATCACCATACAACCAGGTCCTTGTGTTTGCATGTAGCTAAAGAATACAAATGAATTTATTACTTCCGATAAATCTAAGAAAGCAAAGACCAACGGAGAAAGATCTCATAAATTTATTCAGATTCTTCCAGTTTTACTTACTTTCATTGAAACCTTTGAATATCTGTTTTTCATCTTTATTATTTTGATGTATATTTTTAGCGGCCATTTTTCTTTTGAGAATTATCGTCTGCTTTCACAACTTTTCCTTTTATTTTACATTTCTTTTTGCTAAATAAAACGAAGAATCGTAAAGTTTCAATGTGCCTTTCAGTTATGAATAGAATCTTGAATATTCAATCAAAGAGAAGCTTCAAATATGTTTTTCCTTTAGAAATATTTATGTTCAAATGCATATTCTTTAGATGTACACCGACCGCTTGTCGTATCAGCAAAATAATTTGATTAAATTGAACCGAAAGTTTTCGACAAGGGGAATAATCAATTCGTCCTTTCTTTTCTTTTCGTTTCTTTTCTTCCCTTAG